>NDXB01003523.1:322677-336524 GCA_002631895.1 Agapornis roseicollis | reverse complement strand
CAGCTACTAAAGAGAAGAAAAACTGACTGCAACTGCTGAACCCAGGACAAGGATGGTGGCTTTGCAGGCATGGAAGGAGAAGGTCACCATGAAATCTCTTGCTGCCCTCAAGGGTAAACCATGCGGGTCAGTGTGGGGTGTTCGTGATTCCCAGCCATCTCCTGGCCCTACTGCTCACAGCATTCACCCTGCAGTAAGCGAGGACACTGATAGCTGATGCTCTCCAAAGCCACCCACATTTGAATGTGGACAAACTTGTCTTCAAGAACCCAGCTCTTCCCATGAGGATTCAACCAGCACAGGCCAGCCAGCTTCCCCACCAAGTCCGTTCCCATTTACCGCACCATGTGGGACTACTGATGGCAGCTGGTTGACTAACAGCTCATTTCCCAGTACTAGAAATAGTCTTTCCTGTTGCCCATTGCCCATCTTTCATCTGAAACCCCAAGCGGATGCTTCTGCTCTGGGTTTGGTTTATTTTCCTCTTAGGAAGAAATAAACACATTCCTTATTTTCCTGCTTGGAGCAAAGTGGCCAAGTCAGAACTAAAATCACCTCTGAGTGCCTGCTCTGGGTGAAGGCCGGAGTGAGTGGCTGTAGAGCATTGCCTCAGTTTCCTCCATCCTAAACTCATCTTCCTACATGCTTCAGACAGGACTTGGCACAGCCAGCGGCCACCCCTGCTCTTGGGCTCCCTATCTTTCAGCAGTTTTTCCTTGACCTCTGAAGTCTGGAAACATCTGCATCATTGCAGCCACTGCCAGCAGCTGGCCAGCCCTGCGAACACAGCTTCCAGCCAGCTTCTCTCTCTGAGCCCTTGTGCATCCCTGTTTTTCCAGTACAGTCTCCTTATCACCCCAACAGACCATGAGCTTTGCCCAGCTCTTGGCATGGTGCAGGGCTGGCACCTCAGGGACTCCCTGGCCCCTTGCTGGGTCTGGGAAAGGTGCTCAGTGCTTTGGTGGAGCCTTGGCCAGTGGGGAGGTTTTCTGGCTTTGCAAGTGACCAAATGTCAGTCTGCTCCTTTTGAGGGGGGCTCAGCCCCACCAGCTCTTACACATCCTGGCCTTGTGCATTGCAGTGCACATTGAGGGCTGGTGTGGGCAATGCCATGAGGGATCTACACCATCCCCAGGAGCTCTCCTTGCTGTCAGTCTTTCAGCTGTGTGAGGGGACATTCCTGGTTGGAGGAGGTAGGGTACTGTGGCCAAGTCACTGCAATCCCATTTGGTTCTCCTCCTGGGAACACTTCAGGCTGAGATGAACAGCTTCAGCCTGCAGAGGAACACAGGCACGGGGGTTGAGAGAGGCTGCAGATTTTACACTAGTAACTCACAGTGTTTCAGGACAAAGGGCAAACGAGTTCTCATGTCCCTGACCCCGGGGACTGCAGGCAGCACTGCTTGTCCTGCGGCACAGGAGAAATCCCCCAAACAACCCAGGGAATTTCTTTGGCAGGCCCTAGGGAACTGAGCCCAGCGCCACCCCCCCTTTCCTGGGTTGTCCTCTTTGAGCTCTCCCAACATCTGTGTAGTCAAACAGCTCACGACATCCTGCCTCCCGGATCTCACAGGGCTTAGTTTGTATCTGTACCCTGCTCAAGCGCGTTGTGTCACCCATCCCACAGCCAGGCAGTGCCAGGGCAGGGGCGATGCAAGGACAGGAGCAAGTGGGGCCACCCTCACCCCAATGTAATCCCCATGGAAGCCTTTAATGAGTCAACACAGGGAGCAGATCTGACAAACTCCCCCCCCCACCCCTTTTCTGTGTGTTCTTGTAAAGCTCTGCTTGATTTTATTTTATGTTTTTCTAAATCCGACCTACTCAGACTGGTTCTCCATGGGACCAAACAGCAACGTTGCCACGGGTGTGCAGCAGGGCAGCTTCTCTCAGTGGCAGAGCTCTCCTGCCAAGAAGGAGAGGCCAGGGGACCACAACATGGGGTGAAAATCCAGTTTAGGAAGGAAACACTGGTGTTTTCATCACCAACCAAACTTCCTGCCTCCAGACCAATGGACGGTAGCACCATCAAGCCCTTGCAGCTTTGTTTTCCCCTCTCCCATCCGACAGAAATGGAGTAGTAAGTCAATTCCTTGAGTGATATTAATGTAATAAAACATAGAATCATGGAATCATAGAATGGTTTGGGTTGGAAAGGACCTTAAAACCATCCAGTTCCAACTCCCCTGTCGTGGGCACACTAAACCATGCCACCCAAGGCTATAGAATCATAGGATAGTTAGGGTTGGAAAGGACCTTAAGATCATCCAGTTCCAACCCAAGACAGGGGACACAGGATGAGGAGGACAGACAACAAGAGCCTAGAGGTGTTTTCTAGGCCACAAGTGAGCTTATGCCTGAAGCAGAGCTTCTCTCCTTCCCAAATGACTGGGATCAGCTCTTCCAGGGCTTTGCTTGGTGAAATCATGCCTAGAGAAGTCAGAACCAGCTGCAGCCATGGGGACTGAACTTTATTAGGGCCTCTTGGAGAGGTTTCCTTTACAAACAAGGCATGTAGGCAAGGGCCGGCTGAGTCACGGCTGCAGGAGGGGGCTGCAGCCAGATCAAAGGTCTGCATCACCAGAAGCGGTCAGAATGAGTGTTAAATGAAGTAGAAGAGAGACATGTTGTGCCTAAGGCTCGATTTACTGTTCCTTTTCACCATGAAATCTCACACTCATGCTTTTACTATGCCCCTGCATTTTAAGTGAGCTCTATCACCAGCTATTCAGCAGCAGTATCTGCTTGGGTTCAGCCCACGTCCACATGTGGGCAGCTCTTTCAGGGCTGTGGTGGACTTCAGAAGGACAACCACATACAGCATCTTCTTTACCAACTGAGTAAGCAGAGCTCAGGCTGCAGGAGGCTCTGAAGCAGCAGCTATGGCGGCAGTGGGAAGCCCAAAAGCCACACAAGAGGAGCTGAGCTGCAAGTAGAATTGGGGTCTGTGGCTGTGATTTGAGGGAGAGGTTTTGTTAGGGTGTAACACTGAGGGTGTCATCCACTTCTGGGTGGTTTTGTATTTGCAAAGCCAATTCACCAGTGAAATCCTGTGCAATGACTCTTTCCCTGTTGCACTTGGAAACTTCACCTTTCGCTGCTTCTTTCTGCCTGTTGCCCATCAGTCCCCTCAGTGGCACACAGGGCTCCCAGGGGTCTCCATGAACTCCTTTCCCCATCCTCAGGTTTCCCCTGCCTGTTGCTGCAGGTGGTGACTCACACAACTGCTCCTTCTTTGTCACCAGAAGCTTTCAAGGGAAGGAGCTTGTTAAGACACAGTCTAGTTGAAGATGTCCCTGCTCACTGCTGGGGGTTGGACACGGTGACCTTTGAAGGTCCCTTTCAACCCAAACTATTCTATGATTTCTGACACAGTAGAAAAATACGAAGGTGAGGAAGGGCACTTTCCCAACCACTTTTGTTTATTATTGAGTAGTGAAAAAATTGGGAGCAGAAAGGCACCCCCTTTCTTTTTTTTCCATGTGAAGATTATCTCTGAACACAGGAACAGACCTGGTTAGTGGAACAAAGCAGGGCAGCCATGCAGGCAGGTTTCCTTTGTCACATTTGCTTTCCCCACCTTAGTCATGTGGACGGCCTATGGGCATCTGTCTGGAATTTCCAGGCCTGAGCAGGCTTTGGGATGGCTGGAAGTGCCCATATGGCCACAGAGTATGTGGTGTGTGGCTCCCCTCTGCTCTGCCGGGGGAAGGCAGGCAGGACCTGTGAGCCCCTTGCTCACACTCAGGCAGGAGTGGTCATGCAGAGTTGGGGCTGTTCAGCCTGGGGAAGAGAAGGCTGTGTGGAGACCTCATAGCAGCCTTCCAGTATCTGAAGGGGGCCTATNGTGGTCATGCAGAGTTGGGGCTGTTCAGCCTGGGGAAGAGAAGGCTGTGTGGAGACCTCATAGCAGCCTTCCAGTATCTGAAGGGGGCCTATAGGGATGCTGGGGAGAGACTCTTCATTAGGGACTGTAGTGACAGGACAAGGAGTAACGGGTTCAAACTTAAACGGGTGAGGTTGAGATTGGATATAAGGAAGAAAGTCTTTCCTGTTAGGGTGGTGAGGCACTGGAATGGGGTGGCCAGGGAGGTTGTGAGTGCTCCATCCCTGGCAGTGTTCAAGGCCAGGTTGGGTTGGATGAAGCCTTGGGTGATATGGTTTAGTGTGAGGTGTCCCTGCTTATGGCAGGGGGATTGGAACTGGATGATCTTAAGGTCCTTTCCAACCCTAACTATTCTATTCTATGATTCTATGCTCATGGCTGGCCACCTGAATCCCGGGGGCTGCATCTTCGTGCAGGGCTTTTTGTTGCAACACTCCTTTACTATACTAATAGATGAGTTTACCTGACCCTTCCTCTTATCAATCTTGTCTAAAGTTGCTGATAACACTGATGAGTGCTGGAGGCAGAAAGTGTCTGTGTTGGGTGTCTGTCCACGGCCTGTGTTGCCTCAGGAAAATTTCAGCTAAAACAATTCAGTCATTTCTCCAAAGCTGACTTGGGGAAACAGGCTTTGTTAGCGTACACCCTGAAACAGGGACTTCGGATGTAAAGCTGCTCTGTCTGCTACCCTCTGCTCCTCACCTGTTGAGATTATACACCATTAAATAAAAACACAGAGCACCCACAACTTGGTTCCTACATCTCCCATGGCATGGGTATGGCATGTCCCCAAAGCATGTGTGCTATCCTCGGATGGAGTAGAGCTTTCCTGTGAATTATTCCTCCCACTTGTAAGATACTATTACGTTACTGGCATTATTTTACCCAGTTTATATATTATTGTGATTATTACTGAATCGCACGTTCCTGGGTACATTCAGGGCTCCCAGTATTTGTGTCCTACTGTAGGAGCTGGATGTGTGTTAGTAGAGGGGATAAAGGTCTTAAGCTGAAAAAGAACAAACCAAAACAGGATCTGTGGGAAAAATATCAGTGATAGAAATTTGGGGAACAGGGCACAATAAACAGGACCTGAAAAGAGGGAAGGATGGGGCTTGAGAGGGAAACGACAGTGCAGGACCTGGTGGCAAAACAAGAGGGGGGATTCAAACCCGTCCCTGTGTGCTTTGCCAGTTGAAGGGGCATTGCAGTTCACCTCCCCACTCCGCGCTGGCTGAAGCAGTCCAGAGACGCCTCCAGCAGCACTGTCACCCTGGGGCTGCTGTGCCGAGCAGAGAAAGAGCAGAGCACAGCCGGCACAGCACGTCTCCCGCTGCCGAGGGCTGGGACAGGGCGGCGGGCGCTGGCCAGGGGCCAGCCGAGGAGCCTCTCCTGCAAACAACACCCAGCTCAACAGCCCTGAGCACCGATTACTGCTATCTCGGAGGGGACGGCAAACACCAAGCCTGCGGTCTTTGTCCGAAGGAGGACTGCAGACATTGTGTGTGCTGGTAGCTCCTGGAACGCCAGCCTTGTGCAACATGCCGAGGATTTTCCCAGGTAACATAAACAAGCGTCATTTGGCAGACAGTTCCATCTGCAAACACGTGTGAATGAAAGCACCCGGAGAGCACGGGCCTTGAAATAAAATGTCCCAAAGCTCAAAAATACAGAGAGTGCCCTAATGGCAGCACCTTCCTTTTGCCTGCCTCTTCCCTGCCAGCAACACCTAGCTGGCCTCGGTGCCAAAGCCTCACAGAGAGGCGAGCACTGAGCCAGATGCCTTCTGCACAGAAAGCGTGAAAGCAGGCAGGAGCAGACTGATGGCTCTGCATGGCCCGGTCCTGCCTGGGCCAGGCAGAATAGGGCAGTGCAGGGACATGTTGGTCGGTGCTCCATTGTGCCCTTTTAAAACTGCCATCCCACTTTCTGGCAGGAACCTCAGGTCTTCTTCATCAAAGCATAAACATGGAGCAAAGAGTGCTCATTAATTGCACGTTTGTTTGGTTTAAGACCCAAAGTTTATGCAGTTTAAAACTTCTATGTACTGCTTTTACCGGTGCCTCTACAGCCTGGTAGCTTGTATGCGACAGAGAGAAATAAGCAGCAGAGCACTCAGCATGATCTAACAGTGGAGTTATGTGATCTGGGGCTTGGTGTGTATGAAAATACCAGCAGTTAATGTACTGTGAACATGGTGCAGCAGCTCTTTACCTCCCTGCTCACACAGGAGTCAATACTTCATAAAGCTGAAGAGGATGCTGTCTTCACAGCATCTGTCCCATGGATCTAGCGACCAGCCTTGTTTCACACACTCATCCACCAGAGCACAACCATGAGTATATAGATATTTCTAGCCTTCACTTTAAAAACCCTTCATTGGAAAATGGAAGAAGTCTGCCTGGGAAGGTCAACTTTGATCCCTGGTTTTGACCATTAACGGAGCTTTAAATTTCCACATCTTTAAACATTTGTTTTAGCTACTGCTACGATTTTCTAATACAGTGTATAAATTTAACGAGTATTTTTGTTCTTGTCTGAAGTGCTAACATCTTCCCCACTTGGACTGAACATGCTTTATCACATCTGCCAAACCCCAGGGACACTCCAGTGAAGAGAGAGCATTGCCAACGTGAAAAGCAGTGACATTTTCTCAGTTTCAGATCCCTCATCTGTGCCAGACTCATACCCAGATCAGACACCTTTTTTTCTCTGCATTTAAAGGTCACCAGGGAAAGAAGGAAACCAAATAAAGAGAAGAAGAGGATCAAATTTATTTGTCTCCATAATTGGAAGAAGTACTTTTTATAGGCTTTTTATTTTAGACATGGAAAATCATGATGTGTCCATCCTCTGTGTGCAATGCCCAACAGAAGATTGTGCCATTCACTATATGCATCATTTACTACACATGCCAGGTTCCTGTTCCATTTTAATTTATTGCTTCGGAGGGGTTTCAGCCTCTCCCTTTTGGCGATTGTTCAAATCAAGCAGAGATTATTGTTGGCTCTTTCCATTTTAGGCAGGCACCATCACTGTAATTTTCTGAGTGGCTCCCATGTAAAAACCCGTAACAACAGTGAAGCTCACAGAGAACTCAATGTAGTATCTGGTACTTTTCCTCTTTCAAAACAACTGCTTGGAGGAAAGGTTTTGTTTGGTTTCTTAGGCTTTGTCCAGTTACTTATTTTAGATCGCTTTATTTAGTTGATATTTTTGTTCCTTATGAGCCAAAATTTTCCTTTTCTCAAATCCACTTGAGCCCTCCATGACAGCTCCTCCTTCTGTGACTTTTATATCCTTCAAAGTCTTTTTATCACCATTCTCTTCTATATGTCGAGTTGTCCTTCAACCAAATTATACATCTGATTACTTTAAACATTTTAAATCATGGATTCACCAGGGAAAATAAACACCCTTTTGAAGTCTTTCTGAACTCCAGGCACCTGCAATACTCAATATCCCCTTTAGATCAAATCCTTTTAATGTTTGGCTTGCTGTCTGCCTCCTGGCAAAAGCACAGCCACTGACAGAGAGACCCAGTGACAGCTCTTGTGACCCACTAAGTACATGGGAGGAAGAGCCAGCCCAGTGCACAGCCCAGAATGAAGCATGCATTTCAGGTGCAAGAGCAAATGAGGATCAGAGGATGTACCTATCTATGGCAGCAAGTGATACTATGCTAAGCGGATACAGAAGACCAGATATACAACAATTGTGTGGCTCACTTCACCCTCAGCTGGATAGCTGGAACTTGCTGGGCAGCTGGGGCAGAAGAGACTTACCTTTCAGAGTATCTCATGCAGGCAGTCATACAAGGATAACACATGAGGAGTGAATGTCACTAGAGGACACAGCTAGAGTAGGGACAGTGAATGCCACAACCTCTGGCACTGTCAGGGCCAGGATAAACCTGCCATGGAGCCAAACCAGGGTAATGCTGATGAGGATGTGCCCACAGGAGGCAAATGATCAGCAAGAGGGGACTTCCAATGTCTTAGGGAGAAGGCTGGTGAACAGTGGCTAAACATCAGTCTATGGACACAGCAGTGGGAACAGGGATGCTGGGGAACTGCTGATATCCATATCAGAGGAAGCAAGCATGGGGTTGGTCTCTCAGTATAACTGATCCCACTGCCCATATTCCAACAGATCCAACAGCTGAACTACTAAGGAAAGATTGAAGGTGCCTGGAACATGGTGGCAACAAAGAAGATCAGATTTCTTCACTGCAACAGAAACATCAATAGAGATGCAGACAAGGTCCAGGAGATGGATGATCCCTGAGATACAAGGCTGGACAATATTAACTTAAGAGATGCTCCGAAGACTGGATGGCTGTGAAAAAAAAAAAGAAACATAGTCACAAAATATAGGTGTTTTTTTTTTTCTTTATGTTTTAGATAAAGCTGAGTGATGGTAGAAACATGTCAGTCAGTATGGCTCTACATCTGTCACACTGCTTTTCTGCCAGTGAAAGCGGCCTGGAAGCAGTCTTTGAAATTCCAGCTCATACCTTTACTAACACACCCCAGCAGTAACGAACATACCAAAAGAAATACCCCTGCAGGCTGCTGTCCTATCTATGACCGAAACCAGCAGAAGATTACTCTCAGAAAAGTTCAAGAGAAGAACAGGATCATCTGCCCACACAAGAAGTTATTTCTAGTCACAGGCTTTCTGAGTTGCTCTATGCTCTGAAGTTAGTAGGATTTTATCCCCCAAACATGAAAGAGAGAATAAAAGTAACAACCTCTGTTATCCTCTTCCCCCCCTCTAATCCTATTTAAGACTTAAGCTCTCTTTAAGACTCTTGTTCTCACTGATGGCCTGTGAAACTCATAAATGACACCATTCCATAGTACATACATTTCCTGTACACACGTGTCATTAGTCTGTAATAAATACATCTCCTGTTACCCATTTTAGAACGTGCCACCTTTCAGGTTCACTGAGTCCTAACTCAGTATAGGAGCAAGCAGCACACCGCACAACACCCTTATAGTCTTCAGTATTTTCTGCTTTTCTATTATGCTCCCTTTTCTGAATGTCTCCCTGTAAACTAAATAACCACAGGGGCCTTTAGCACAGCAGTGTCTCCCTCCCATAATCATATTTGTCCTTCCCAGTCCACCCCCTTCCTCCAGTACCCATCTTATTGAAACATGGTCCCCCCAGCGCCTCCTGACATTTCAGACCTGCACCACGGACATTTCTGAAGAAACAAGCTCTGCAGAGAGCACTTTATCATCAGACCCTTTAACCAGACATTTGACTCTGACTCTGATAAATGGCTCCCTGTGAGCAGAAAGAGTTGTGGAATATTGGCATCCAATGTTGAGCACTCCCTAGTGCTAACAAACTGCCCACAGGAACTTCTCTGATTTACGTGGGCTCCATCAGGAGAGCCCTGGCCAGGATCCTGTCATTCCTTCTATGTTGCCAGCAGCTGGAAGAGTCTGTGGTGTCTGCTAGGCAACTCTGCCACACAAGGATGTTTTTATTTGGGAGCAAATTCATCTGCTCAGTTTCAGCATTATGCTGCAGCAGGAGCAGGGGAAAATGGAAAGCAGCTCCACTTGAATTTCATTCCTACTTCCTTTTATTGTGCTTCTTTTATTTCTGGGGCAGTCATTCCTAGACTGGTTATTTTGTAGGAACATCAGGCCTGTTGGAGAGATGCTGCTGCTGTGTTCTCCAGACACCATTAAGCACTAGTTCTTTTTTCCTTTAATTTGATCCCTCTTTTCTCAGACATAAGTCAGAATACTCTAATTTCCATCCAGAGCTTTCCTCTCCACTGCTTTTAATATGTATTTGAAATCACATTTTAAAGTATTTATTATCACAATTGTACATCTTGTTATTAAGGCTGGAAGGCTGAATGTTATGTTAACAAGCCCTACCCAGACTAGGGACAGTCTGATGGTGGTTGGTTTGAGGCAAAGAGATAAAGGTAAACTGAGGTACAAGAGGAGCTTGCAGTCAGATTGGCAAGTATCAGTGTGGCCTGCCATTGTGCCACACAGTTTCCCTGCGGATCATCTTTATCTGGGCACTGCCAAATTCCTGCTCCAGGGACTATTCAATGCAGCTAAGCTATGTGACGATGATTGGCAAGATCAAAATGCCAAAGAAACACTTTCCCAGTGAATAGTGATTATTTTCCTCTACTAATTTCTGTCTTCGTGGTCTGTTCGCTTTGAAGCCTGTGGGGTAAAGGTAATATCCAGTTTTACTAAGCCTCTTGGACAACTTGGTCTCAGTCGAGCACCTTTTCCACCAAGCGGGACCCCACAGTGCAACTCCCCTGAGCTCTGAAAATAGCTCTGAACTTTCCCAGCCTCTGCATGTGTTCCTTGGAGCTGCAGCCCTGAGGGATGAGTCAGCTCTTTCGGGGTGACATGGCAGCTGAAATCAGACCCAGGCTTTGCAAAGAGAAATCCAAGGATCCTCTTGTACTCACTTGCTCCACAGGAAACATCTAAACAAAGTAAAGATGTGAGAATCACACACTTCCTTGCCCCATGCTGATTACTCACATCTCTGGGGAGACACCGGGGTTGTGTGGGGGTTAAATCTCCTCTTTTGAAATCCTTCATCTACACTTCCTCTAGCAAGGAAAGAAACTTGGAGAACACAACTCCTTCAAGGGATGTGTTTGGAGGCAGAACTACAGCTGAGAAATAATAGTCCTGATGAGGATGTGCTTAATGAGAGTTGCTCAGCACCTCTTCCTTCTTCACAGCAAGCCATTGAAAGAGGAGGCTTCATCCAAAACACTGGTCTGGCACCAGAAAACCCTTCCCAGCTTCCTCAGCTGTTTGATTGTCACAAGCTCTCACTGGACTCCACATGCCTCTTGTGAAAGGAATAAAGTATGGTGACTGCTACCAAGGCAGCAGTAGGCACAGAACCACAGGGATATAAATCCAGATGCAGACCTCTTCTCCAGTTCATCGTACATTTGTATCTGGGATATTACTGGCACATAGTGTCCATGTTTCAATTAATATTTTGGGATTCAGTCTGAACACTGAATGGCAGGATACCAAGTCTGGCCCTTGAAATGTAATGGCCTTTTGAGAAAATTATCTACTTTTCAGCCTCGCTTAAAAATAAAAGGCTAGCAAAAGGGCACTCTGTCTATACACTAAGTTGCCTCCGATGTTTTCACAACAGTTTCAAGTCCAGTGTAATAAACCTGTTGCCAGATAAGTAAAATTAATGTGGAAATATTTACTCCTGCCCCTTAAACTGGAACATGAGTGGCTTTTCTCTGTTCTAAACACAGATGAGAAGATGACTTCCTTAGCTCTTGGAAGTGAGCAAAGAACTTTGAGTTGTTGCCGGGAGGCATAGCTATGATTTCTTTCTCCTGAAGGCTAGAAACCCTCATTCCTTACCCTTCAATGATCTCATCCTTGTTTGTCTGACAGTGGTGTCTGTCTTCCTTATGCAGCTTTTTTAACTCAAATTGCTGCAAGTGGTGGAGACCGTAGAGTCTTCCTCTCAGTTCGCTGAAGCCACAACTTTCTATTACAAGTCATTGCATTGCATCTGTAGATCCCAAATATTTTGTAGTAGAAGGCCAGAATACCAAGATCTTGTAGATTGCAATTTTGCCTAACATTTTCAGTGTGGCAGTGATAGGAAGAGGTCTCCAAACTGGGTTTCCTAAGACCTTGCGTAATACTTGCTCCATTCATTATGCAGAAGAAGAGACCAGCAGCCAAAGCTATGATACAATGTGTAGTTAGAAAGGTAGTATTTGTAGCATCTGAAAAACATTTCCTCTCAAGCTGTATGGGAAGGTCAGAGTTGGATTAGTGCTTTTGTGTGTTGCTGCCTGTGGCTGCTGCACTGTGGGAACAGACCTGGGAGACAGTGAAGCAGTATTAGGGAGTCAGCCTAGGGGAATGGGCAGGAAATGGGGCTTAGGGACACATGATAAACTCCCCTGCTATATCGTTGTCTGTGATTTGGGGGAAGCTGAGTCACATGCAGTTGGAGGATGTGAGTTTGGCTCCATCTATGGGAAGCAGTAAAATACTACAACAGCCCCCAAAACCGTGGGAAGCGTCCATTCCTGCCCTTTCAGACCAAAAGATTACGGCCAACCTTCAACTCTCTCGTAAACCGCAGTGTATCCTTATCACTGTACTTTTGAACCGATAAGTTTTTAAACTGTGTTTACTCTGGTAAACACCTTCCTACTTCTGTGGATCACAACTTGGAAGGCACAGCCTTAAGTTAATAATTATGTATTCTTTTATAGAAGATAATGTAATAATTAAGCTTGAACTGTGATACAAGTCCATGAACTTTTTACATGCATTTACCACTTCCCCAAATACTTTATCATAAATTCTCGTGCTTGGTGGTTGTCAGAAGGACAAAGGATTTGCCAAAGGAAAAGGATTTCAGTTGGGTTTGCTTTCCTTTTCCTATATGTTACTCTTTCACTGAGCAGCTGAGGACACAAAATCCTCTCTTCTTGAAAAGGACAGATAGGAAGGGGGATTGCTTGCCCACAAAATCTTACAATAATAGAAGAATGTTGGTGTTTACTAAACTGAAACTGTTGACCCATTTCAAAACAGGATATCCTTAGTAAGATTAGAAAAGAGGTTGTCTCTAATGCTTTGAACACTGAACTACCTCTGCATGATGTTTATGTCATGTCCTCTCCCAACAATTTTCTCAAGAGGTACTTGTACCATGGGGATTATAGGACAACAGCTAGGCACTGATGTGCAGGACATGGAAAATAAGTACAAAACTATTCAAAGAACACAATTCAATCACGGAAGTCCAAACAACTAGCTTCTCTGAAGGCAGGGAATTATGTTGGACACTTCCTTCAGTTGCTCCTTTTTGTCTGTTAGTACCTGACTATACAAGACTGAGAACATACCATCTCTTCCTAGTTTCACAAAACAACCCCAAACTCAACTTTTGCCCTTACAGTGCCCAGAGAGGCTAACACAGCAGGACTGTGGTACTACCCCAGCTGTCTTCACACCCTTCTGCACTCCATTAGGAGCCCAATCTTCAGTGTCCACAGCCCGTTCTCCTGTGTACTCTAACACACATGCCTGAACTTCAGCACCTGCTTCTGCACCCTCCTGTTTCTTTCCCTGCCCATCCCTGTCAGGCACACCCTCCTCATCAAACTCTGCCCTGCAGCCTGAGAGGAAAGTGTAGGCTCTGGCTGGAGGGCATACAAAGAAGCTGAGCTGCTCAAGTAACTGACAGTGCTTGGTCTGGTGGATGAGCTCATCCAGCCTGAATGCAGGCAGTTACTTCCCAGTAGAAACCATCTACATGCAAGTGTTCTCCAGAGCTGTTGGGGGAGAGGTGCCATAGAGGTGGCTTCCCTTGCTGTCCAGGTCAGTAGCTTGCATTAGCCTAGCCACGGCAGCTGGTGTACAGGCCCTGCCTAAGCCCAGGGCTGGCAATCACCCCTGTTTGGCCAAGTGCTCTGGGAGGAGTTTCCCCAAGGCTCTGGAAAGCCCCAGCACATCTCACTTGTGTACACACACACATACATGAGCATCTGCTGCTGTGGCCCATGTAACTGCTGGAAAACCTGAGATCTTGCTGAGCTGCTAAGATGCGTGTAACTACTCAGAAGCCAAGTTAGCAGAATTCATGGCTTTCAAAAAAAAATTAAGCAGGAATAGTTAGCTTTGCCAACTGGGTTCTTTCTCCACGGATGATTTGTCAATCAGCCTAATGTCAAAACAATAAACATTGTTAGGCATGTTCAGAGTCTTGGGTCTTTAAGGTTTCTTTAATAGCTTATGGTTTTAAGCAGAGTCATCTTTAGATGGATGAACACCATGAAGCCTTTAAGGTTAAGCTTAGCATTGAGACATTTAAGAACTTTATCTTTAGAAACACTCTCTGGGACACATTTTAGCTTTGTTCTCTTTTGGAGTTGTTTTTTTTTTTTTTT
>NDXB01003523.1:301674-322584 GCA_002631895.1 Agapornis roseicollis | reverse complement strand
ACATATTTTATTTTTGTTTCCTTTTTGTGTTTTTTTTTTTTTTTTTTCTTTTTCATCCCCAGTTCTTCCTGCTTTTCTTTAAGAGAAAGGAAATCCAAATGAAAAACTGAATGTAAGGCTAAGTCAGTGCTGACTGAGACATCAGGTTAGAAAAATCAAATACATCTGTGCAAGATTCCAAGCTTAGTTGTTCATGGTAGGCACCCAAAAAGTAACTTGATTTTTTAATTATGCAACTGAGTTCAGAACTGCACTTAAAATACTGCAGGTAGATTGAATTCTGCTGTGTTCTGTTATATCACGCTGATGTCTTCTTTGTTCAGTGTAAACCTTCATCTAACATTAAACCAAATAAAAGTCTTCTAATATACTTGATCTACTGCCTTTACCAATACTGCAGACTGTTCTTGCTCATCAGTTAATGAAACGGGAATTTAGTTCATTCATTCTCAGTCTTAAGGAAACTTAAATCTTTTGAAAATAACAAAGAGGCCTTCAAAACTAAAACAGAAAGAATGACTTGCACGTAACACATGTTCTTCACTTTTCATTATTCCTGGTGAAGACAGAAAATTTCTATGAGCAAACAGAATTCCTTCCTTTTGTTTTCCCTACTATATATTTATCAAGGCCTGAAAATACCTTTGGAACTTTAGAAAAACATGCTAGTAGATAGGAAAAGCAATCGGTAATATGCAGAGTTCATAAATCAGTAGAGACATTAGCCAACCAATGAAACAGAAATGGAAGCAATACACAAGTGTAAGGCTTCCATCTCTTAAATGTTCATCTGTTTGAAGAAAGATACAATCTGGTGAGTAGGACTCTGGCTTGTGAATTGGAAATATGGGCATAACTGTAAGCTTTGCCATCAGTTTGTGGTATGCCCTTTAACACATCATCTGTTCCTCCTGCTCTGTAAACAGATCTATTAACAAGTCTCCCAAGCAAATGATTTTAAGAACAAGCCATGAATTATTGTTGCTAAAATCGGCAGTGTAAAACAGAAAAACATCCATGCTTTCTCATCCACTTGGCGCATTTATCTCAGATCCCTGAAGGGCTATTCTTAGAAAACATGGGAGAAAAGGAAGGTAAATATTCCTGACTTGTCGTTAAACCTAAAGCTCCCAGAATTATCATCATCCATGGGAACACTTAATGTTTTTTACTTTACTCTTTCACTAAGCTACCTCTGGAGGGCTAACCCTGTCAAAGAGCATGGAGAAGCATTACGTTACATCAAGATTTATGTGAGCAGCCAGAGCTGAACTGGATCCCTGGGAATGAAAAGCAAAGAGCTGTAAATGTCAGCATTGGAAACTAAGGCAAGATAGTGGCTGACTGGCAGTAACTAAGTATTTTGTTCTTCTTAAAATTCTTTTATCATTAAGCTTCTTGTCATGAATTTCATAGGCTAATCGTACATGGCACAAACATTTTTTCCTAACTACTTCACATACATTGCTTTGCAGTTATATCATGTCCTCTAATTCTTTGACTACCCATGAGAATAAGGAAAGGGCAATTACGCCTTCTCTATGTCATTTATTGTTGTACACCTTCCTCGTGCCCCCTTTCCTTTGTTCTGACAGGCAATCCTGATTTTTTTCAGCTTCACAGTGTAACACAATCCTTCACAGAGCATTGTTATAGCCTCAGTCACGATTCGTGTCTGTAGAGTCCCTTTGAGATACAATATGCAGGGGTGAGAATAGCACTGCAGGTAAAAGCACACTATTTAAAACGATATTATAATAGTCTAACTATGATCCTGTCGTGCTCTTCAGGTATGGCATCATTCCTCTATTTTCTTGACAATCCCACCCCAGTTAACTGACATTTTCATTATGTGCGTTTCACCCATTTGCGATTTCCTTTTCTAGCATCATATTAAATAAAGACCACCACACTCCTCCAAGAGAAGCACACCATCTGGCCACACATTTGGAACTTTCAGCCAGTGAAGGGGCAGCTGAAACCTCCAGACCGGTTGAAGCCTCCAATTCAGTCTCAGCTCAGGTAGTGACAGCAAGATGGCACTCAGCCTCTCCCCACCACCTCTGGAGGGAAACTTCTGTTCCCCCGGCTGAGGAGTGCCCACTGGGCCCATCCCAGGCATTAGGGGTCTGGGTGGCACTGGCAGGCATGTCCTGGGGCTGGGAGAGGCAGGACGAAGGAGGCAGCCAGCTCAACTAAGCTGTCCTCACCTCAGGGCTGCCATGGCAGGCCTTGCCTGGCCCCATGGTGCCATTCTCAGCACCTAGGAGCCCTGCCTGCTCACTCGCCAGCACCAGCCAGCTCTTTGCTGTGCAGTTTAGAAAACACTCCCTTATATAAGTATACAATATAAATCCAAAGGTTATCTATAGCACGGTTAAGCGCCACGACAAACCTGCCCCCCAACACACGCCCAGGCCATAAGGGCACCACTGTTCCTTTAAGGGGCAGGACCCTCCTCTACCTCCCCTCTTTGCCTTCCCAAGGGACACCCCGCTCCCGCCCCTCCACCGATGACATCATGGCTGCGTTTCCATTGGCTGCCGGCCCCTTCAGGCACTTGGTGCCCGCCCTTCGCCCTGCCTCGGGCCCGTTAGCTTCCCCAGGTGCTCGCAGCCCATTGGCCAGCCTCGGTGGCGCTCACCCGCTCTCCTCCGTTCTGATTGGCGGAAGCCAGAGCGTGTGGCCGAAGTAGGGAGGCACGGGGAGGGCGCTTCCGCGGTTGTGAGGCGCCGGTCGGCGGTGGCGAGGCCGGGTGGCAGGCTCGGGGCTAAGCGCGGTCTCGGCGGGTGGCGGCTCCGCCAGCGACGGGCGGGGTCGGAGCGAGATGGAACCGTGACCAGGTGAGTACGGAGCTGCCAGGAGACCTCTGTCGCCGCAGGGGCAAAGAACGAGGGTGTGTGTGTGTGTGGGGGTGGGCGCGGACCCACCCCTCCGCCTGGACCTCTCCTCAGCGGCGGAGGCAGCGCGTGCCCCCTCATACCGCCGCACCCCACCTTGCCCTCGTTGTTCTCCCCGCACCGGCGGTCCCGATGTGAGGCGGGTTGGTGCCCGGCGTGGCTGGACAGCTCAGTTCCTTGGAGCCCCGGCCCGCACCGAGGGGCCTCTCCTCGCCGAGGCACGACCGCTTTCTCCAGCTGTGGGCCGGCTTCTCCCCCTCCAAAGCCCCCAGGCGTGTTTGTCCTCGGGCCCTGCTTTGGTTTTGCACCTCCCCCCCTCACCCGTCGGCCTCTCCCCGTCTTCTTCACCTGAGAGAGGCTCGGCTCTCCCGGCTCCCCGCTCGTGTCCCGAGAGCCTTGCGTGTGGCACGCCGGCGGTGGGGTTTTGTTCAGGGCTCTCTTTCCGGTTTTACAGGCCTGGTAGTGGCGACAGTAGTTGACAAGGGTTTGTGTAGCAGCAGTATCCTGCTGTACTCACCGGTCCACGCACATCCAGGTGGTATTAAGCAGAATTAATTTTCCCTACTGAAAAGATACTTGCCCGTGCTATGGCTGGATGAATATCTAAGGTAACATCTGCGTGACCCAGATGACTGTGTAGTGGGGACTAGATGACCCTCTCTGTGGCTGTAAAATCTTGTATTGGACTGTAATTTCATATAACCCCAGTCAAGGATGAAGACTCTGACTGTGTGCAAACGGAAATACGCTCCTGAGATCTCTATGATCTGCATCAAAGTACACTTATTCTGCATCATGCAAACTTTGTGTTAATATGGTTCTGTGTAGTTCTTAACTAGAGAACCTTGAGTGGGCTGAATAAAGGGTTTCACACTTGCTGCTGCTTATAGCACTTACTTTCTTGTGTCATGTTTGTCCAGACAATATCAGGGCCCCTGTCATGGAACTGCATCTTAGTCTATCACCAATAGAAAATCCATTTTGAAAGCATTAAAAATGCTTGAAAGTATTTCTATCCAGCTTTGTTGCTGGATCATGTCTTTTATTTCTCAATAGGATTTCAAGACACAGCTCTCAATATTTGGAAAACATAAAATGTAGCTATTCTGGGCTGAATGTGTCTGTCCAAACATCACCAGCAAAGGCATTGAGAAAATTCAGTATGCAATTCTGTCATTTATTTCAATTTCCGTTTGACAGAGAAATGTCAGGGCTAGTTACCATGGTCAAATGGTAACATTTGACATGTTACCATGGCTCAGCTGACTTACTGAAGGTGTGTTTTCTAATTGAGTGTGGCTTTTACTTTCAGGTAAATATGCAAACAAACTTTCAAAGCATATCTTGCTGCTTGCGCAACATCCATCAGTAGGCTTTTGTAAAGGCACTGTTAAAACCCATATGATGGAACTGTTGGGAGTGTAATGCCTTTAGATCTTCAGAAGTATTTCCAAAAATACTTCAGTCATTTCTGAGTATGAAAAGAGAGGGACACCCATTTGTTCCCATTTACTGCAGTGATTAAATGAGTGATCTAATAGTTGTGATTAAATAGAATCTAATAATAGATTTTAAAATAAGAGTATGATCTGGAGCTGACTGTGAACTCCTTTTCCGTTCTTGAGATTTGTGCTTTCTGCTGAAAGAAGAAAGAGGCTCAGGGCTCAAAGCAAATGCCATGAGCTTTTCACAAGGAGGTGAATTTGCCCATAATTACCAAATCCTAACTCAACTGAACCCTTTTTATTTCTCCCCTGCTTATAATTTAGATACCAAATGTGATTTCACAGAAAAAGTGAATAGAGTAAAATATTGCTAATTATAGCTTCTTGGGCATCATATTGTTCTGTACAAAATGTAAGTAGTGCTGTGTTTGCTGATTCCAACAACTGTAGAAGCAGCTTTAATTTCTGTTTAATTAAGGCAGTCCACTTTAACATTATATGGGAGAAGCCACCCTTCCCCTCCCCCAGTCTTCAGGCAACAAGCAGATCATGAAATAAAATGCAAAGAGAGAGGATACAGAGATATTTTGCCATAGGACTGAGAGAATATGTTTTTATTTTTTAAACCACTCTTTATGTTTTCCTCCCCATGAATGAAATAATAAGAAATGCTTGGGTTTGGGAAGGAGTGCTTGTCTGTGACTTTTTTATAACTGGCTTCTGCTGGCTTAGTAAAGCAGCAGCATTTTTTCACAGACCCTTTCATCCATGGATCTCCAGGTGAAATACACATTCAGGCAATCAAAATCGCTCTTAATAATAGAAAGCCCTACTGGATTTCCTTCACTATTGAGCCATGATTAGATTACTGTGTGGTATTTGGTAGGGGAAAGGGAGCTGTACTAGATGTAGAGAGGTGGATCAGAGGAAGAAGGGTTTGGATGTTAGAGCAGAAAGCATATAAGTTGTTAGAATGTGTTAAAACGTTATCATGAGATTAATTGCTGCACTCATTTGGAATGCGTGAGATGTCCCCATGTATGATTTTTACTTCAGAGCACAATTGATAGCAGTTTCAAGTGTCTTCTGTCTTTACGCTCTGTTCTTTCTCTGTTGTAGATGATATGATTGGGCTGTCTCAATGCCTGTTTACTTACTGATGACTCGGTATTATGATTAAGATCCTTTTTGAAGAGTGCAGTTGATTTCCTCTGTGTGAAAAGAGGTAACAAATAGTAAATCTTGGTTTAGCTATGCAGTGCTCTTTCTTTAATTTTTTTTTTCCAAATCAACTGTGTCATGAGGGTCAATGTCTTTTCCTGAGAAACTGTTGAAGAGGAAACAGAAAAAACAACTGTTCAGTGGTCTGAAACAGTCAAACACCTACTCTGGGAAAGCCGAATCTAATTATTTCCTGCTGGATACATTGCTGAATTGAGACTGAAAAGAGAGGATGTGGTTACACAGACATTTCTTTTAGTGGTAGCCTTGTTTTAAGCAGCTCATATTCCCATCTGCCTTTTTTTTCCCCTCCTCACCATGGGCTGTCACTTCAGTAGCGATGGTGTATCTGTGGGGCTGCATGCTGGGCTGGGTTAGAGACCTGATTTTTGATTTGTGCATATTCTGTTCCTCTCCCCCTCAGCCCCCAAAATAAAAGATGGGGGAGGGCCAAAGGAATGCATCTGGAGAGGAGGGAGCGAAGAAGCAGATTAGTCAGAGCTCCAGCTAAAAGGAGCAGTTTTGGAACCATGGTTTAAAACTGTTTCTACGATTCTTTTATGCATGTGTGTCAGATGAAATGGATGACTTGGTGTGATTTCAGAAACTCATTCCTTTGTCAAATGCTCTGTTCAGTCCTTCAGGGACATAATGTGTGTGGTTAATGTGTATGTTTTACCTTTCCTTCTTTGAGTGCTTTATGGAGTGCAAACACTGTTAAGTGGCTTCTTCAAGGGAAATGAATGGCATTGGGGTGAAGACAGTTTACATTACCAGGCTTAGGTATGCCACAGTGGTCAGTCAGTGCTGTGAGATTTTTAAATGAAGGTTCTCCTTGTGGAGCCCATGTGGTGCATGTAGCTTATACAGGAAGCTGTCATCCGTCTGATACAATGTTTTGAGACGTTAAGAATCAATGCTAGTAATAGTATCTCACTTTTCTTTGATTCTTTTCTATTTCTGGTATGAGATACTTTTCACACAGATGAAGTTTTAGAGTTTGCCACTGAGCAAGGTACTGTAATTGTTTAATTTAGTTTAGTTTATATTCCAGAAATTGAAGTAATGAATTTAGGTTGTGCAGCATTCCTTTCCCTTCCCTCCATCATTTTCTTGCGTGTGTGCAGCATCATTATTCTTGTGTGAAGAAATATTTTGGGTTGAGGCACACAGCTGTATTGGTAACATCTCTGTAAGAAGGTGAAATTTAACACACAGTCACAAGTTTTTTTAAATCTTGTAAGCTAAAGTCTGAGCTTTTAATTGGGGACTTTCTTTTGCACCTTAACCTCATGCCATCCATCTACTTTTGCTCTCCTACCACAAACTAGCATGTCAACTAGTTGTACTTATCCTTCTTAATTAACTTGTGCTCCCTATTTCAGCATGCTTTGGCCCTGCTGATCCAGAAAAGCAGGGTTTTTGTAGAGCACAGCAGAAGCACGCTAACTGCTGCATGTGCCAGCATGTTATTTGTTAACAGCTGGGCATTGGGGGCTGCCCCTGTGGCACTGAAATGAAAATTCTCCCCTGGCCATGGTCAGGAGTCGCTGCTGCTGAAGTCTCTGCTTGCCATGGGTGCATATTGAAGTGCTTGTGTACCACAGTGCAGGAGCATCTGGTGAAAGCCATGCAGGAAATTCCTATTTTGCCATCTTCTGGTGAGGCAAATAAGTGTGCTGGCTACACATCATCTTCAGAGTACCTTCACATTAGGGGAGCAGGAGACTGAAATGATATGTCTAGTTTTGTGCAGCTGGTTTTGTTTTGGGATAGGAGTTGACATCACAGATTTTTTCAACCTCAAATTAATGCTTCATGTAATACATGGCAATTATGACTAGTTCTAGCAACACTAGGGGAGGCGTGTGTATATACTGTGGTTCCTTGAGTTCTACCCTTTCTGCGGTTTAGTAGAGACACTGAGGATATGTCTTTACTGCACAATTGATCCATATGGTTGACACCCTGTTTAGGCTTACTCTGGTGAGGTCATCCTTTACACACAGCCATACCTGTGTTATGATGAACACATTCTTCCTGCAGCTGTTTAGATGTGTGAAGGTACAGTTTTGAGCAGAGGTGAGACAGGATTCACTTTTTCAGTTACAGGGAGACTTTTCCTCCTTCAGGAAGAAACTTTTGGAAAAGCATTGAAAGACTCTATTTGAATGATTATTTTTAAAAATATCATTTTTATGGCAATACAAGAAGCTTCCCAACAGAATGCTATTATAGCCTGCATTGTAACTTAATTTCTGTTTCACTGTGTAAGGTGGACCCAAACCTGGGTGCGTGGTTTCTCTGAGTGATTGGTAGGGCCATGTTAATGTTAGACCTAATATTATGTCTCTGAATTTGCTCTCATTGGTCCTGTCAGGCATGCTTTACAGCAACAGATCTCTTGGAGTCTGAATCTTTGCCAGGCCTACATCTCAGAGGTGGTATGGCTGTTAGAAAGATGGGATGTGAATTCTTCACTGTGTGTTCAAATTGGACTTGTGAATCATGTCAGTGAGTTTCTGTGTTGTTCAGACATGCTAAAACTCCAAGTCACCAGTGAAGGCTATAAGCCATTGTAATCACTGGAATAACAGCCATTTGGCTTGAACATGTAAACAATGACATATAAACATTTCCACTGGATGGAGAAGTTTATCAGCAAGATGAGACTTCTGCATTTCTTAGAGATGATGTTATTTTTTTCTTCAGAAAATCTAGGACAGTAGAATTTTGTCTGCATTGACTATATAGTGAGAGGAAAAAGGAGTGTTGGAGGAATGTTTTACTCGCACTATAAGCAAAGAATAACAAAAGCGTTTAGCTATGGGACTTTGCCGGAAAATGTTTCAGTTATGTGATTGATCTTTGCTCGCTCACTGCAATATAGAGGGAGCAGTAAAGAGCTTGTCTTCCATTGCAACTGTAAGGCTAAATCTTTGTAAAGTCTGACCTGTTTTGAAGGTGGGGTGTGTCTGTGTTTTCTGTTGTTTCATCTTCAAGCTGGATTGAAATTCCATGGGGTGACTGAATAAAGATAATGTTAGAAATATATCTGCAGCATCTCTTAGCTTAATGGCAAGCACATTAGGAATAAAAGTCAATGACTGTCCATGCCCATTGCAAACTAGTTTATCTCCTACTTGGGGTTCAGATGACTAAGCAGTAAATTGCAGGATATGAGACTTTAACTGCCTGAGATTGAAGAGGAACTTCCTTGGCAAATAGGATCGAAAGTTTCAAAGTTTCCCTTTTATTGTCCATAGTATATGGAATAAAACTTCAGTTCTTAGTAGAGACAGAAAGATAAATACATGCAATCTTAGAGGACAAGTTATGCATGGGAGAACAAAGATGTCTGAACACCTGAGAAGGTAAATGGAAGTGCTGGAAGATTGGGAGAGGTAAATAAACCAAGACAAGGAAGTTAGTGAAATAGTTTGTGCTGTTTTCTGAATGCGTGTTTGCATGTACACACACACACACTCTTTTCTGAAGGATAATGGTAAGTTTTTGAAAGATGTCAAAAATCACTGAGTGTCTGTGTGTATCTATATAGATATTTTTAACCTTCATGCATACCTTAAAAGGTAAGACTTTGAGGTCTTCTGTGTTGTGCCAGGTGAGATGTCTGTCCAGCCTGGTGTCTTGTATTGGCAGGTAATAAGTGCCTTGGAAGGAATGTAGAACTGAGGTGTACAGAGAGGTTCTTCCCCTTTCTGCTTCGACCTGCCATTTGATTAGGGATAGCTTGATATATTCTTCAGATTGAAATACTGTATTCTTGGTAAACTGTCTCCTGTCTTTGTGGGAGACTTTCCTTGACTTCTTGAGTTCTTCCTTCTTCTGTGATTTGCAAAGTAAATTGTAAGTATATACTTGATGTTGTAGCCTTGCATCATTATAATGTTTTAATTACAGTTTATTAGCTTGGCTACTTTGTTACAGAAAAAATAATTACTTGTTATGGATTCTCATGTGAAATTAATTAAGTGGCTGTAAGTAATTCCAAACATTGACCTGATGACAAACAGTGCAAAAAGGTGGCAATGTGACTTCTTGATTCTGTGATAGAGCCATGAATAATGTGTGCTAAAACATTTTATTCAAAGAAAAATGGAAACATTCTCTGAAAGAGATTGTAAGGGAAGCTTCTAAAGTAGTAGTGTCAGAGAATCATAGAGTTACAGACTGGTTTCTGTTGTAGAGGACCTTAAGATCATCCAGTTCCAACCCCCCTGCCATGGGCAGAGACACCTTCCACTAGACCATGTCACCCAAGGCTCTGTCCACCCTGTCCTTGAACACTGCCAGGAGTGGAGCATTTACCACTTCATTAGCAACCTGTTTCAGTGCCTCACTTCCCTCACAGTAAAGAACTTCTTCCTTAGATCTAACCTGAACTTCTCCCTGTATAAGTTTAAACCCATTTCCCCTTGTCCTATTGCTGCAGTCCTTGATGAAGAGTCCCTCTCCAGCATCCTTGTAGGCCCCCTTCAGGTACTGGAAGGCTGCTATAAGATCTCCATGCAGCTTCTCTTCTGCAGGCTGAACATACCCAACTTTCTCAGCCTTTGTGACCTTACTTTTTAAAATTTGTGTCAGTATAGTAAATACCTTCTCCTGCAAGTTGTTAAGTGGAGGAGAGTTGACCAAGTAGCTGTGCAGCTCATTACCTGTAGCTGCTTTGAAACAGTTTCCTTCTTTTATTTGTTTGGGATCAGGGACCTCTTTCAAATTTCGCAGTGCCCTGATTATCCAAGTGTCTAACTGTGGTCATTCTTTCTTCAGAAGAGACTAATCAGTCTAATTGGTCTTATTCCTCCTGATGCTAAAGTATTAGCTCATCTGATTTTTTTTTTTTTCCCCACTCCAGCTATGTTAATGCTTGTATCCTGAGTCCATCCATCTGAAGTTTGTATTTTGGGAGGTGCCTGGGTTCTTTTATTGACAAAATATCATAGCATCTGAACTGCAGTTCTGTGCTTCTGGTGTCTAGGAAAGCCCTAAAGTCTGAAAATCTTAGAGGAGGAAATAGGATGGAAACACTGTGTTTAAAACCTTCATATGATGATTTGTACTTTTTTTTTTTAAAGGTGGCTAAGGAAGTAGGAGTGAAAGTATGGCAACTACAAATCAGCTTCTCATCATTTTTATTGCTGTTTGCAATAATAGTCTTCTAAAATCTCCAAAGTAATTATTTTCTAATCAAATTCTACTGTGCATGCCTGTTAAAACTATTGCCAGAGAAGAGTGGTGTGTTAATTCAGTATATTTGTGAGTTTGTCTTAAGGTGCTCAAGATACCCCCCCTTCCCTTCCTTTAAAGTGGGATTCCCCTTGTGGTCGTGACAAGTGATTTCAGTGCAAGGATGGGAAGACTGAGTATGTAATTTTGTGGGTATTCTGGCTTAGTAAATCTCAAACCGTGCATTCTTCAGAACTGACAAAACAGCAGTCCTAAACTAAAAAGTTCTGCTCTGCAAGCAGCACAGGTATGTGTATACAAGTGTGGCAGCTTTTTCAGTTCAAATTCTGTTGTGTGTGCCAGATGAATTAGATTATATGAAAAAAGAATCTGGATAAAGGACTTTGCTCCTTCCTCTTAAAGGAGAAAATAGGTGTGGTGGTTGTTTTGTTTTATCTTATTTACTTATTTTTTTTTTTTTTATTTTAGGATCTCAGTATTTATCCCCTGTTTTCCCTTTCAGTGACTTGAAGAGATTGCTGTTGGCATGGAATTGAGCTGGATTTACCCGTGGGAACTGTGAGTAAGGTATGTATTGTGTTCTCTCTGCTGTCTTTAGTCTGTACCTTTTCTTATGTGCTGAATAGAAAATTGCTTGTGGTCATTAAACATGAGGGGTAGTAGTGTGTTAGAGATGAAATATTTTGAATTTGTACTAGCATGAGATGTGACAGCTGTCCAGCAAAGACTTTATGGTGTAAGAGTATGAATGACACGCTTGTCAACTTTTCATTGCTGCCTAGTAATGTCAGACTCGTCACAAGTTAGGTGATGGTTCTGTGTTACAAACTTTATTCAGTGTTACTGATCCTTGGCTCACTAGACTGATTTATTTAAGTATATAAAGGCAGGCAATTTTATCTATACAGTAAAATAATAATGTCTGCAAAACTGTTACTGAGCTTACCATGATATGGCAGCACTCAGAGGATGATACATGCAGATGTTATCTGTGATCCCAGGCTGAATCTTATAGTGAAGAATAGAAAATGGTTTACTCTATTCTAGTAGCAGAACAAAGTCTTGGTTTAGATGTGATTCACGTGTTGTCTTCCAGTATTGTTGCTTTAAAATAAGAAGTAGTGAAGGTTGAATTTAGTATCCATTGAATTGGCAAAGAACAGCACTGTCGATTCTCCCACTCCTTCACCATGTTCTTTGCCCACATTCATTAGATTTACATGTTAGGGAGCACTTTTTGAGTTCTTAATACTTCTTTTCAATAAGCTGGTTAGACAAGACAGTAATATTGATACATACTTCTCCCTGAATCACTAAAAAAAAAAATAAAAATCTTACCTGTTCTTCAATAGTGGGAATATCAAAGGGTGGAAAGTCAGCTTTTGTAGGGGAAAAAGGGAACAGAAGATGCAGTAACTCAGTCTCAATTGCTGAACTTTCTATTTAAATGAATGTCATGTTTGCTAGCTGCATTAGGAGATGACAATAAATTCAGAGAAATTTGGATTCCATGTCCAGTGTCCATTAATGGGAAAGGTAGGCAAAATCAATTCAAACTGGTTGAATTTCTTGTAGACAGATTCTGACTATTGTGATTAAAGAATGTGACTGGGGTCAGAAAATTCCTTGCAGACTTTAAGACTTTGGTTTCACGCTGTGCCTAATGTAACTGAAAGCCATCACTTTTCAGTGAGCCTTGTTCCTCTAGTTTTTGGTTTTGTTTTGTCATGGTTTGGTTTTGGGTTTTTTTGGGAGGGGAGTGGAGGATGAGATCTAATAAACCTGTGGTTGCAGGGTTCAGGTTGCCAGCACAATGGGAAAGCAAGTATGTTTCAAGGTGTAGCATTCCATCTGAACATCAAGCTGAATTGACTTGCTCTTGTGGCTCCAGAGCCACTAGATATCAAGAAGAGGTGACAATTTCAAACTGAGGTGAAGTGATACAATATGTTTATGCACTCTCAGTCACAGCCCATGGTCAGACTGAATCATATAAAATGTAAAACTCTTTCCTCACACACACAAAAGTAAGTTACAAAACCCTTGCTGTAAACTCCTGTAAGATTCTTCAGATCTCCTGTTTTGCCTGCTGCTTTGTGCTGACATGAATGCTTGTGCTGGGAACTGAACTGACTGAAATATGACTACTTTACCTTTGTCTTATTTTTTTTCATTTTCAAAGTTTATTTTAGTCTACATTGGTTCTCTGAGCTATGTTTCCTTGCCCAAGTCACCACTTTGTTATGCCCTAGCAAATCCAGTTCTTGTCCCAAAGTTAAAATCTTCTGCATTTGGAAGCGTGTTATTTCTTGTGAGGTCTTCTTTCCACTCTCCTCTTGTCCAGTGACTTTCTCATCCCAATCTGCCCTAAATTCACTTTCAGCATGAGTTCCTTCATATTTTCTCAGCCCCATAGTTTTCCTGACAAGAATTTTGAAGTCAAAGCTCACATCTGGTTGCAGTTCATCAGCATTCCCTTTTCTAGTTTGCTGCAGCCTCTGCTTCCACTGGTTGTTGGCATCTGTTGCCACATGCCTTTGCTGCTGGCTGAATCCATTGCTTCATCTGCTTGCCCCTTTGGGGTGGGGAGGAATGCTTTGCCTCTGACTTGAAGGAAACGTAAAAAAATGCATCAAACAGCAGTTGCAAGGAAGTCAGTCAGAAGTCAGTGTTCTAAACAGACTGCACTTCATAATATGGTTCTTTGGCACCAGTGCAGGCTTAAACAGCTTGTTCCCTTTCACGGCTCCCTGTTTTGCTGGCATAGCTGTTTTGTGGCCATGGTGAGCCACTCTGGGGAACAGATACTCCTGGAAAGAAGTGGCTTTTTTTCTACATTATTTTTCGTCTGGTCCAGTACATGTTGTCTCCATAACATTTATGCTGATTTCACAGTGAGGAAGGTATGAGAGTGGGAATGTGTAGCAGACTGCTGAAGTTGACACCAGTGCTGGATATTTAAGTGTGCTCTTTGGCATTACAGTTAAGTTAATTTTGCTTTAGTGAGCTGCTGTTACAAAGGCTGGTCAAACCTCTACATAGCTGTAAGCTCCTGCTTCTTCCTTTGCATCAGAGCTAGTGATTGTGCAGCCATAGGGCACAACCAGCTAGCTGACTGATTCTGTAGAAATTGTTTCTGATCTTTTGCAGAGTTAATCATCTGCTGGTTCAGCTGACCTGAGTCACCCCTTGGGTGCATACTCATTAGATCAGACAAAAGGGAAGCAGCAGGAATGAATAGCTTGGTAGCAGAAGGCTGCATTCCTCTTTTAATTATGATGTTGAGCTATATCATGACTAAGAACTAATATACCAGCATGCCCATTGACACATGAGACCTAGACATCACATCTTTTTTTTCCTGCTCTCTTTTGTTACTTGAACTTCAGCAGAAATTGGTTTTTAAGGCTCAACATCACCTTAGAAGGATGTTTTCCTCATTCATGCTTTAAGTAAGAACTTCAGAAACTGGGGGAGAGTTCATTCTTTTTGAGCAAGGATTGTTTATTATAAATATCATTGTGATTCTTAAAACTATTTTTGGTATTATCAGAGTTCCTTGAGCTTGAAAGCCACAAAGTTCCTCCAAATGCATATTGAATCATGAAAAGTATTTCTTAACATCTGGAATGCTAAACTACATTTCTTAGCCTGCTATTTGTGGTTTTAAGAAATTGATGTTTGATGATGATTTTTCAAGATCTCTTTAAAGACTTTCTATCGCTGCTGGACTGAGTGAAACAAATGCCAGTGTGTTATGAAGGAAATGCTCAGGGCTTGAAAAATACAGTTCTTGATGTGTGGCTGTTAAAATCATGTCTACAGCTGAAGTTATGCAGTGGATTGCCTTGCACTAGGTGTGTTCTTTCCATCTTTTACCCTCTATTCGTAGCATTTCTCTACAGCTGTTCATGCCTTTTGCCTGATAACATTTCTTGCAATTTTCTTTTTGACCTGAGCATGTCTTTGGACTCTTGTACTGATAGATTTGCTGGAGGTGGTAGAGGAAAGATTTCTGGTGATGATTCAAAGATGTCCTCTTTTACTGTAATGTTACTGGCACATTATACATTCAGATTCATATCTTTTTGCTCATATAGAAAGTTGTGCTTATCCATGTTTTACCACCATCTTTGTTCATGTGTTGCAGTCTTTGTGTGTTTTGGCTTTGTAGGGCAGTGGCTTGTGGCCATGGTAAGATGAACAGTTTACACCTTCAAATTACTGTTCTGCTTCTAATCCAGAATTAATTTAGTAGCTATTTGACTGCTTTTGCCTTCCCCTCCCTAACTGTGAAAATGAAGGAAGTTGATGACTGGTTGATTTTGCAGAAAGCGATTGCAAGTGGAATTCATGTATTAAAATAAAATTCCCTAACCGAAGACAGTCTCTTGTTAGTAGTCTGCATAGTTTGCTTTCTTAACTTTAAGTGGTTCCTCAACAAGCTATGACACTTGCAGCGTACAGTCTTTGTGATGCTTACCTTGTTGCTTAGTGTATTGCACATATGTTATGGAAAGTGTCATCAGTTTAACTCTCAGTTAACTGGAGAAGTAATTATAACAACAGTTGTGTGCCTGTGTTATGCTAACTGACAGGAAACTGAAGTTGTTCGGTTTTTGCTTTCTAATAACATGACCTTGAAAGCGTTCCTATTGGTGACATTTCTTTTAATATCTAAAGATAAAAGGACTGTCTCTCACTCTGATTGTTGTAACTTCTCAAGCTAATATGATGCTTTGGCTGCTACCTTCACTTCTTCTGGGTTATTCTTTTGATTCGTGATGACCTGGGGGTTACTGTTGCCCTTGGGTGTGGCATGACATCCTCTTCCTCTCTTCTCACTCATTTTAAAGATTCGTCCACTTAAAGCCATTTTGCCCCACAATTGCCTCTTGTCTTGGCTGGATGGTCTCAGCTGGCATAATCATCTAGCAGAAGGCTGCTCTTAAGTTTAAAATAAAAACCTTCTGTCTTCTCAAAATAGCCCAGATGTACACACAGGCACTTGCTCTTAGGTGCTGGAGGTTGCTTAGCAATTCTTATATTGGTAGGAAATTGCTATTACCCTGGTAACACAGCCCCAAAATGCAAACAAGGGAAAGCTGTTTATAGAGATGTCCTTGCTTCATTTGGGAATTGTGCTCTTTATTTTTTTTCTTTCATATGCCTCTCTGATCTTTACTTACTACTTCTGAAATTTTTTTTCTTATGTTTCACTGTGGTTATTGAGGCTTCATGTTAGGGAAGGTGATTCCTTGGTTCATTTGGTTCTTTGGTTCATTTAAGTACTGACTGTCAAGATTTTGATGATGCCACAAGTGTGTAAATACTGCCAAAATTGAGAGAAGTCTAATGCATGAAGACTTAGTGCATGTGTCCAAGTCCAATGTGAATGTTGGATTGATTGAATTGTATAACAGCACCATAAGGTGACACTGCTACCAAAAGGAGCTATCCTGATTTCTTCTTTTATTACCTTGTCTCTCATTTTTCCTTATGCTAGCCCAAGTTTTTTGGGTTACTGGGTGTCAAGTCAGATCAGAAAGTGACTAATGCAGCTTAAAACTAGTAGTCTGTGTGTGTGGCCAGGTCAAATTTAATACAGATCAGTTCCTTGATCTGGTTCAGCCTTTGTTGGCCCACAGGAGCTGAGGAATGAGCAGGCTGGATGGACTGTTCCTTTTGTTGGCAATGTCAGTCAGCGTCTAACCAGAGGATGTGGTCTTACGATAAAGCTAAGTTGATCTAGACTTGCCCTTGGCAAGGTGGAAGGCCGGAATGCCTTTGTTGCTTCCTTGTGTCAATGTTGGTGCTTGTCTGGCCTTAGGATGGGATGATTAATGAAGGTGAAATGGCAGGAAACCAATTTTAATCCCTTCTCCCCCTCCCAGGTTTCTTTTTACTTTCTTTTTTTTACTGAGCCAGTTTACTGTGGGTCAGATGGGTTTCAGCACTGCGATGTCTGTCTGTTTTGTTTCCCTTTCATCTCTCAGGCTTTGAGCTATCCTTCAGTGATTCTGGATGAGCAGCTTTATGAGCAGTTTCTGTAAGTAATTTTGTCATATAGTAAGTGCAAACCAGAATACTTTTTTCAGCAAGGTATAAGGTAATCAGGTGTATTGTGATATGATGTTGCTATGGCAGGAGGATAAACCTAAAAAGCTACCATGTAGAAGCTGCAGAGTAATTTAACCTTTGTAGCATGCAGGTTTGATAAAGATAATCTTTTTCCAGAAATTCTCATTGGCTGTGGTTCTACCTTGTGCAAAATTGACTCTGCCTTGTTTGTGTATCTAAAATTGAAATCTCTTAAATGCCTCCAGAAGTCAGAAAGGGGTAAAGATAATTTATATATTTGAGTTGGGTCTAATGTCTCTTTTGAGCAGCTCCATCTTCTACCTAGTGTTGTGATCCATGCTTGTGTTGTTGTGGCAGTGTTTTAGTGCTTTATAGCAACATAATTTGAACACCTCTACTCCTGAGAGCTCACTGTTGCCCCTGCACACAGTGTAGGTGACACAGCTGTGTGTGCAGATGGCAATGGCCTAGGACTCGGGAACTGATTTTGCTGAATACCCAGGAAAGATGGCTGTCTTTAGATAATTTGATTCCCCAGTGAAAGATGGTGCAGTTTAGGGATAGAACTGAACAGCTGGACAGTGGAGGACTTGAGGGTTGCTTAAGCTGGTGTTGCTGCTACAGAACATCTGTAGGATCACAGCCACTCTTGTCCTGGAAGCAGCTGGGCCAAAAGTAGAAAAAATGCTGTGATAGAAAGCTGCTGTCTGGTTAGGCAACAAACAAATTTTATTACAGATCCTGAAGGGCACTCACCCTGAAGCCCTTACTGAGGTTAAGGAATACTTGTTCTTAATACTGTACATTAGCTTCTGGATGAGTCACTTGAAGATTGTGTGGCACGTTTCTTTATGGGAAAGTTTCGAGTCTGTTCAGAAATGGCAGGAAAACAAACATATTAAAATTTTAATTGGGTTCTAAATATTAATGCTTGTAGCTAACCGATTGTTCATTCTACAGTGGCATTCTGCAATGACAGTTATAGAGTGGTGTAACTGTCTGGGAAGTCTAAAACCAGCCTTACTGTTGGTTGCGGGAAAAGATTCCATGCCTTTCGCAGGACTTCCATATAATGTAGCATGGATGTTTATAAATCCTCAAAGCATCTTATAAATCCCTCTATGTCCTCATCAGACTTTTAATTGAAAACATAAAAATCAGACTCACCCAATTATAGCTTTTACTGTAGTCTTGTGCACTGGATGCCTGTTTTTTAAAGTGGGGATATGTTGCATGCTGAGATTTGGCATTGCTCTGAAAAAAAGGTCTCTTTCCCTTAGGCAGAGGTTAGATGTTTGAATGTACTCATGGTTGAAGTCAGTTCTTTCCCCTGTGCTGTGCTGGCACAAGCACTGTTAGTGTGTAGCTGCACGGCAAACTGCACCAGGGTCCTGGTTTACCCGGAGTCTGAACCAGAAAACTAGCTTCTACACTTCGATCATTTTTGTCCTGTATTCTTGTACTGGTCTGAAATGGGAGAGGATGTGGAGGAAGTAGAAGGCAAACTGGTGTGCAAGCAGTGATTTCTTGCTCTGTTTTATGCTGTAGTTTGCTACTGTGCTTTTACAGAAAGGGTGTAGTTTCAGTGGCCTGGCTAATTGAATATAGCTAGATTAGGGAAATAGATTCTGTTTTTCTGGTGTTTGAAATGTGATTTTCCTAGTTTATGCAGATTACAAATGCCTGTTTAAAAGAAAATCTAGTATGTTAGAAGTTCCTAAGTACATTTGCTGTTTACCTTGTTGAAGCAGATCTTACATATTTGAGATACATCAAGCTTTTTCCTCCCCCTCTTGAAAGGGGAAGGAACTCTTCTTTCCTTGGGTAGACTGAGAAAAGTAGGTTGAGTCTCTTGCCATACCAAATCCCTGCAGGGTCTGTCACTTCTGGATGTGGGCCTGGCTGCACTTGTCCTCCTGCATGAGCTAACCTAACCATCATGTGGTACTAGGCAAAGTGTAGTATCTGCAGTACATCTCTTCTGATAGAGAAGCCAAAGCCTCTACCTACTTTAAGATGGTGACAGCCAGCCTCCTANTCTGGATGTGGGCCTGGCTGCACTTGTCCTCCTGCATGAGCTAACCTAACCATCATGTGGTACTAGGCAAAGTGTAGTATCTGCAGTACATCTCTTCTGATAAAGTAGGTAGAGGCTTTGGCTTCTCTAAGATGGTGACAGCCAGCCTCCTAACTGAGCAATTACTCTTCCTTTCAGCCCCTTTCCACAGGTCTCACATCCTACAGGGACAGGGCCTGAGGCCAATTATATTGGTTATCATTTAAATCCTTCCAGCCTTTGCAGGGGTTATTATAGTTTGCCACGCTCTGTTATTCTAAGTCTGTGATTTAAGGGTGTGTATTTCCAGGCATTCTGTATCCAGTATAAAGAGAAGGGCAGAATCCCATTTTTTTCTCTTTGCAGATTACCATTAAAATTTGCTCTCAAATGGTTATGACTGATGTTTGCTTTGGACAGGGAATATATCGAGGAAGGGGTAGGCACTTTCTAGCCAAATTGTAGTAAATACTTCATATGGCAGTAAGGTTTGGCTGGGTCTCATTTGTTATTTTGTAAGAAGCACCAGCTTTGGTTGGTGGCTTTTGTTTTCTTTGTTTCCATCTGCCCTTCTTTTCCTTGCTTCTCTTCAGATCATGACATAAGGTCCTAGGAATGAATGTATGACAACATGGATGAAATAGTGCGTATTCATTACCAGTAAATACTGTTGCTTGAATATACACTGAACAAATTTTTGAACAAATGTACTGCCACTTACAACTTTGTTCTGGGTATTACAGAGCAAACATGAGTAATCAGCAGAAGTATGAAACTGAAATGGAAGTGGGGAAGCTGACTATTAGAGCTACTTTATCAGCAATTGTGTCGATATTGTCACACTCAAGTTAATTATGAGTGTTAAGTGGTGAATACTTAATAAACAACTATTTTCAAAACTTGCTTTGAGTTTATGCCTTCTAATTGATTTCTGAAGGATTATCCTGATGGTTTTTATTTTGCTTCTGTGCATTTGCTTTGCTTGCATCTTTTTGAAGCTGAAAGCTAACCTCTGGAAACACCTTCTGCTTGACAAATTACTACAGTGCAGCAGTTATGTAGTGGTAGTCTTCTGAGTTTAGAGTGGTTGAAACAGTAGCATATTAAGAAGCAGGAGACTTCCATCTTCATTAATCAAACCCAAGTATGATTTGTCCTTGTATAATGTCCGTTACTGTTTAAATGTTGACACAATAACTATTTTAGCAGACTTCAGCTGGTTTGTTTCTGTTTCAATTACTGAATGGGAAGGACTTTTAATTTTAACATAGTTGTGGCTTTTAAATACTTATTTTAAGAATTACGGAAATATGAAACATTTAAAAATTGTGTATTTCAGGAAGTCCTTTTATATAGTGCAGATTTTGGTTACTGTAGCTGAGGCTTTAAACAGGAAAGCTTTTCTTGTTTATGTGGAAAATTTTTCTTGCATTCATTTGCACTAATAGTGAATGGGGAAGAGGGAACAGACCAAAAGAATGATAAGTTTTTTAAAATTTTTTTTTAATACAATGCAATTGATTTTACTTGGAAATCCTCATTTGTTGTACTCAGCTATCCTACCAGGTTTATTATGAAGGACTACTTTATCTGACTGGGTTGCGTATTGACAGTTGTCCTGTTAAAACACTACTGTTGGTATAAAAGGACAGTAGTTCAGCAAGGTTCTAGATAGGCCGGCTTCACTGAAACAACTTGATCTCTGCCTTCTCATGACTGGGTTCCTTAAGTACAAAAAGTTGAGAATGTTCTACTTATCTGTAGTTTCATCATTAGTTTCTGTGGTGATGCTGTTGGAGGTGTATATACGTTTATAAACTGCTGACTTTAGCAAGTTTCAGTCAGTAGTTGGTTTTGAATTGATGATGATAACACAAATGCTCTGCTAAAGAACATGTCTCTCCGGAATACAGAGATGCCATCATGAACTGGACATATGGGTTAAGACTGATGTGAGATTTATTGTTTGTTTGTTTTTTTTTTTTTTTTTTTTTTTTTT
>NDXB01003523.1:216652-284772 GCA_002631895.1 Agapornis roseicollis | reverse complement strand
AATCTTAGCTGTCAACGTCAAGCCTTTAAAAAAAAATAATTTATTATTTTTTTTTTTTTTTTTTTTTTTTTTTTAGTTCAGTTGGCCATCTGAGGTGCTAAAATCTCGACACCAACGAAGCAAGTGTGCATAAAAACAAACGATAGAACACAACCAAACAGAAGAAAACAGGCTGGAACAGAGTTGGGTTTTTTTTTTACAGGTAAGGTAATACGTGTTTCTGTTAACACTCCATACATGCCAACCGTAAAAGCCTTGAACAATCTGAATATCAGAGTTCACTTTCATACAAAAGGGAAGATGCCAAAGCAGATCCCTTCACCTGGATTAGACTTCACACACACGCGCATGCACGCACAGATACAGAGTATTTAAATTACTGCGATGCCATCAGAACATGGCATCCTCCCCTTCCCATCTGCTCTCAGTGACATCCTCACCTGCCCCGCTACCCTGCCTATAGCAGTGCTCTGAGCAATCCAAAACCAGTATGTTTCAGAAAGCTTCCAATCTGTTATTTTGCAGCAGTTGAGAGCCAGTGGTCTCTTTTCTCTGTGAACTATATACAGGCTGGTTTTTAGTATGCTTTAGAGTTCTCTTTATTGCAGACAGAGATGACTGAAATTCCCATAAAGCCCTATTGCGGCTTCTCAGTTTGTACACAGAAGGTTTTCTAATGCAACACCTTTCTCATCCACTGATGTCTGGTGTAAACACTTGATTGAAAACTCATTTTAAAAGAACATTAACCAAACAAGGTGTAGCTGTGAACATTTTCTCACAAAAGGGAACTGCTGGCTGCTCTAGAACATGCGGTCTAGACCACGTACAATACTTCATAATGTTCAGGATTAGGATGTATAAAAGTATTAAAAACCACCAGAGTGCACACAAGTGTGGTGACTAGCTCTATGCAAGCACTGTGTTCTAAGAGAGGCCTAGGCATTGCACAAAACTCAGATTCTCGACCGTGGGGGTAACCCAAGGATCCACTGGTGTCTTTACATACAAACAAATATTTACATAAAATGCAGAGATGGACAGAGAGGAGGACAGACTTTTAAAACTTGCACTTTGCTCTAAAATATGTTTCAGCAACGCAGTTTGTAACATGCCCTAGCGAGACCATGGGGTGTTGCTTACCTGAAAGGAGGAATATGTCTGGAAATTGGAGCTGAAACATCTTGTCACCTCCCCACACATTAGTTCTTTGAAGCTCAGAATTTTACAGCCATTTGTGAATTTGAATGAAAATATGGTTAAAAGGAACAGAAGGGTTATAAAACAAAAATGGTACTGTGAAAACAGCAGGTCAGCTGTTTTGGCAGTCTTCACTCCCCCATCCCCATTTGTCTCCCCTTCCCTGCAGGAAGCGGTATCCCCCTCCTGTCTTCCCCACAGGAGACTGAAGTCCCTGCCCCATCCTCAGCATGCCCTTGTCATAATGAACACAGGTTAGGTTCCAAGCTCAGCTCTTCTCTGGCCCATGTCCCACTGGGACAGATGCTCTTGTGTGTCCACTTCTTGGAAACTGAGGGCCTCTGGCACTCCCCTCATACGCAAAATGGATGCATGTCATTGAATGCACATGGCTGAGTCATGTGTTGCTGCACACCTGGGCAGCACAAAGAGCTAGAACATCCTACACTTGGATTCTTATACAAATAAGGAATCTTGTGGCCACAAGAGCCTTCTTCAGCTTTAAAAATACAAAATTTGACTTAAAAATATTCAAATAGTAAAAAAAAACGAGTATCTGATATGCAAGTCATATTCTTAAAGTGCAACTGAACAGCAAATACAAGTTGTGCCTTTTACAACCATTTTGATATAAAAAGGCCTTTTAACATTCCCTTCCATGTATTTTTAATTAATATGTATGTGTGATGTTAGCTCTTCATTTTCATTCTCACTGCTGGAGGCCTTCAGCATAACCTAAAGAATTCAGGTTTTCCTGTGCAGTAGGGCATTACATCCTCAAGTGGTATCATTCTTTGGCCAGGATCCCTCAGCAAGAAGGGGAACAGTAATGATCTGGCATTTCTTCTTCAGGATTTCTTTCTGTTCTACAGCTCACATTCATTGATCTTTTGATAAAAGTTAGATGTAGTCTATATACCTAGTGCATTATGAAGATGACTGAGGCCAACTCTCTGCCTAAGACAACTTACAATAAACTTTATCTAGCTTCCCTCTTCCTTCCCTCCTCCTCTCCAGTTTCCACTGGCCCTTCAAATGCAGGCTAAAGTACCATTGCCAATTTGAGTTGTGCATCTCTCCCCTGCACTGGCAAATGGGGGGAATTCTGTTTGCGGGACATCCTATTGGTAAACCAGTGCTCCATGATGCTGATGTAGCAGGTTATCAGTTGCTAACAGGCACAGTGGCATTGCAGCTCCCTGTGTGCTTGGTTTCATGAGCATCTGGATTTAATTTGTAATGCCTTTGCAGAAAACACTAGGTGGGGATAAAATGGAGGACACTTGAGGTGGAAAAAACATGTTTCCAGCTGAGGGAACCAACACCACTCAGAGTCCGTGGGAACAGTCCTATACATCCTTCTTCAGCCTGAGGTATACTCCTGAGTCAGAGGTGAATTCAAATTGTAGAGCCTGGCTTACAGAAGACCTCTTTGAAGAAGGTAGAGCCAACAGCAAGAAACCATGCAAACTTCTGTCCTGGGGCAAAAGAATAAAGGATGTTCAGCCCTGCTTGGGTGCCTTGCACTAACAACCTAAGTTCAAACTGAAAGAGTCAGCACACCGTATAGATACACTTGGGAATGGGACGCTTTCTCATGGAGACGGGAGCAAGCTTAGTACTTCTTTACCAAGAACACAGTCAGCATCCCAAGAGGGGAAAACCTCTTACTGCGTCCCATGGGATACATACCCAACACACAGCACTATTCCAGCTCTGCGGGACAAGCTGAGGGCCCAGTGTGCTCAAGCAGTCTGTCAGTGGATGGTGCTGAACTGCTCAGTGCATATTCTGCTCATTGCTTAATGTATGATTACAGTCAGTACCCTCCTGGCTGAAAAGCAGCAGCTTTTCTAGCTGAGCCAACATCTTCTTCCAGCAGATGCAGCAGGAAATGTGCTATTTTTGTTTTCATGATGTCCCTCTAGCCGTACCTCAGGAGTCTGAGGGTCCCCTCTTTCAGTGAGAAAGAGAAATACGGGATACTTCTACCTCACGGTTTTGGCTTTCTTGTTACAAAAATGTAAAATTTAAATAAATTATAGGTTTGTTAGTCCAACAGAGGGAATTCTGGGATGCAGAAGAGAAGTATGCTGGGAACACAAAAGGATTCTTACCACTCCACCACTGCGCCGGATTTTGCATCCTAGGGCAGGATGCATCCATGGGTACATAAAGCCTGCCCTTGCTGTGAAGCAGGGACCAATCCGCAGTAATGTCTTTCTCTAACAGAGTTAAAACACTCCCCTCCACAATCAAATATATGTAACAAATTATTAATAAGAACACTAATAAATAGCCACAGGTAACAACATCCAGTAATTTAGAAGTGGAAGTTGTAGGATGCAGCAGGCACACACACCCATCCCTCATCCTTTTTTTTTTTTTCCTAAAAGATACAAAAATGAATCTTCTTTCAAGTATTAAAAAAATAAGTTAATTGACAAGAAAGGGTCAAAGTGACTGAGGGCCCAGGCAGGTCTTAAGCTTCGTTTCCAATGTGCAAAAACAAAATACAGAGGAAAAAAAAATAAAAACACTGAAAAGTCTTAATGGTGGTTCAGTCACTTAAGGGCTTCTCCTCCTAGGGGCCTAACAGCCAGGGAATGCTGCCTGGTAACACCCCTGCTCCAGCACACACCACTGTCCCACACAGTCAGTATTTTCCAGTGTCAAAACAGTCATAGCAAAAACAGAGCAAAGAAGCCCAACAGCCTCTGCGCTATGGCCATGAAGACTAAGGCCAGCAGTAGCTGTCTCTCCAGTGTGTAGCGAAGCAGAAGGGCATCTTTCCTCTCTCTTCTTCTCCCCTTATTTCCCATCAAGAAGATTTAGGAGGCTACGATAGGGAGAGAGTCCTCTGATGCCCACATCTCTCTAAAAACCAGGAGGCAGAGAGTTCCATCATGCATACTAGGAGTATCTTTTTTGTCTCATACTTCTTCATATCTGTGCATAATGATCAACTGCAGGTTTCTTTGGTGGGGAGGAAGACTAAAGCAAAGAAAGTGTTGCCCTGGGCTTCTGGAGCTCTCTTGGACAGGTGACTCCATTTTACAGGCTGCTACAGGCTGCTGTGGTTTTCCAGAGAGGGTTGTCACTCCCCTCTCTTTTATTAGAACTGGTATAGTAAAACCAGGAAAGGAATGGACTGCCATAAATCCAGTTAAGGGTACTTCTTCCCTTAACCTCCTTCCCCACACATGGATTATTCCTCTCCCTCCTACCACACACAAAAATAGAGTCCATCGTATAGGACCTCAAGGAGACTCCACAGTCTCAACTCATTATCTTCAACTCGGCTTGCAGACAAGTAAAACTTAAGCTTCTGGAATCGACACACTTATCAAAAGGCTTCTCAGTGCTTCAAACCACATCCCTGCATGCTGTTGGACCCTTCGAAGGTTTCCCCTTCAACATCTTCCTATCCATGTAATTCTGGCGAACTCAGGGTAGGCCAACTGGACAACACACACCAGCAGAGGTAAACGTGTCAAGCTCAGGACCAGTTCAAGCTAAAACCTTTGGAAAGCATGACTGCCTCCAGGTCCTTGTCTTCCTCTTTTTCTCGAAGCCGTTGCTCCTCAAGGAGAGCCACAAGAGAATCTCTCTGCTCCACTACTTCTAGCATCTCATTCAGGATCCTCTTCTCCTCTGAGAGCTCTGCATCTGTCTTCAGGTGATCTACAGAGAGATCAAAAACTATCAGCATACACAAGGCTAGAAATACACACATGCAGTCTATAAAATGTTCCCTGTTGCTCTCACCTTCTACTGCCATCCTTTCCCGGAGTTCCTGCTGTAATCGGCTCTGCCTGTCTTCCAGTTCTAGCTCCCGAGCACTGGAAAGGAAACATCAGGACCTCAAGTTCTGGGTATATTAAAATACAACGTACATTGCTTCATACCATTCTCAATTTCTGATCCCTCTCTGCATACCTGCTATGCATCTTACCAGTCTGGTTTTGGAGCAACTCGTAAAATACCTAAGATATATGATGATATTTTTTAAAGATTTAAATGTACTTTCAGCATTGCAGGTTCTTTGGCTTCAGCTAGGAAGTGCCATGCAGAAAGTTGAGAGGATTATGGGTGGGATTAAATCTAAAACAGTGTGAAGGAACAAACAGATGTGCAATACTTCTGTGTATCTGCTGCTACTTCCCGCTCTTAAAGAGAAAGTGACTTATCAACTAAGAGATGAGTCAGGCCACTGCCTTTACAGATTCCCATGCAGACAGCACCTCTGGGCTTTTCTGACACAGGCACTAAGACATCAGCTTCCACACTGCCATGGTCAGCTGACATAGTCAAAACCAGTTTCAGTGAATTTACAGCATTGGGACTGAGAAAGCTTGCAATTCCATTAACAGGAAAAAAGCCTCATCATCTGAGCCCAAATGAAGGGCACTGGGGTCTTAAGCCAGGCAGACACAAGGGCCACATGGCAAAGGTCACTGAATTAAATGCTTCTAGCTATGCTTAACAAAAGCAGAACCTACCAAAACCGGAAGGAGTCACACATTATTTCTACAGAGCCAGGAAACACTTGCATGAACAAGACTTGTTTTATCCAAGACCAGCTTGGGAATGGCTCAGAACTTTATACATACATCCATACTTCTGCATGTGCACAAATAATTGGAGCTTTCATTTCTTCTTGCTGTTACTTCTTCTACTACCACTTTTCTGAAATGTGACTGGATTCACATCTCAGCTAAGAATCAGCTTATGATACTCCTGATCTCCCAGCATTATAAGGGAAGACAATATTGACAGATCTTCCAACACTATACCTAACAAAATCCCCCTTTTGAAGCTTTGTACATTCACTCACAATATCATCAGTTCAGACTCATAGCGAACCAAGGCATTCTTCTCCTGCACCAGCTTGAACCACTCCTGCATCAGCTTGGGATCATCTTTCTTACCCATACCTGCCAAAAGAGAAACTTTGTAAGTGTTCAGGTAACACCCTGCAAACCTTACAAGCCTGAACTGCAAAAACAACAATGGGGCAAAATGTGCAAAGAAAGCCGAGTAAGATGCTGCCAGAGCACTCCCAAGACGGGTCCATTCAGTTTGCCTAGCGCATAGATGAGTCACCTCACCTCCAAAAGGATTCTTTTCTCTTTGGAGCCTGATTTTTATCTGTTTTTCTTATGATTGCTTGTTTCTTCCTCACTCTTACTGCAGAAGGCCCAGATTTCTGTATGCATTCCACTTTTCTGTTCATTAGAAGAGCTTTATAGGTCCTCTCACGCCAGCTACTTAAATATATGCTCATCGGAAACAGATTCAATTGCCACTCCATGTGTTTTGCCTTTATTTTCTTCAGTTGCATGTCCTCAATCTTTTCCTTTACTGGCCACAAGTAACATCTTGACTTTTCTTTATTTCAATAGCCCAATAAATCTTTTCTGACTGCTCCTCCTAGCCACATATATCTACCCATCTTGAAGATCCCCTCTGCAACAGTGAGCACAGAAACTACGTATTTGCACATCAGCACTGGAAAGAAGAGGAATCCCCAGAGATATTTGCTAATATCAAAGCAGAATAAAAATACCACCTACTACAGAAATCTTAGTTGGTATTTCATTCATTTTAAAGCTAGCTCCTAAACTTACTCAGCAACCCTATGATGAATCTCATACCTGTCAGGAGTTAGGTGGAATAAATTGCAGAATGCTGCTCCTAAAGCTTTCTGTTGATATTTATCAAACGCAAGAGCTTACCAGGGAAGCTCCTCCCAGCAATCTCCTGGCCTGGGCCACCAATTCCACTCTGAACTACCACCTGCAGAGGAATGCTGTGAGTTGTATCAGACACCATCAAGAACAGTAGCAACGCGCCTGCCTGCATGGAAGTGGAGGCAGGAATAAGGCCTCAAATCAAGCTCCACAGCATTTTCGGGTTGCTGCATCCTATCAGCTTGCACTGCACATAACCGAAGCACCCTAAAGCAACTAACATCCCTGTCTATGTCTGTTATTATGAATAACATACGTACACTTTCTACATCAAGAGCAAAAACTCTCAAATAGTCATTTTCATGCTAAAAATAATCAAGCAACAAGCTTAGTATTCAAACTTCTGGAAACACTTCACAAGTACTGCACTGATGACTAATGGTTAATTCCAGCCTGTGCCCCGTCTCCACCCTTAGGATCTCAGAGAAGCGCAGGCCTGAAGCTAAGCAAAGGAGAGCCTGCAACTCCTGTCAAACTGTGCCTTAAGCTGAGAATATCTGCCTTTGAAAAGTCAGAAGAGCAGGCCCTTGGGGAATCCCAGACCTGTTGTACCACCCTAAGAGCCTCTGGCTCCGTGGACTTTCTGTGGTGTGTTGCTCAGTACAAGCATTCCTTTCTGAGCATCTCTGCACAGTATGCCCATGTGGCGACAGGAGAAGGAAACTGTACATGCAGATGTCCAGTGCTATGGCGCCATGAAAACACTGGGAAGCCTCCCCATCCTTCCCAATGCCAGGATGTATAGAAAACAAATGCCTCTAAGAAAAAGCCAAAACCACAATGCTACTGACCTGTGAAATAAGTAAGTATTAAGTATTTTTAAACAGCCAATGAGTAGAGGAATAATGGGAGGATTGGAGAGGGAGCACTGACAACTGATGTGAGGGAAACCATGGAAAGCAGAGTAAGTGGTTAGCAGAATTACACCATGAACACATATAAACAACCCCTTTCCCCATGCCTTGGCAATGGAAACTCTACAACACAGTCCATTTTGGGACAGTTAAAGAATGTACTCAGCAAGACAGATGAAGGAAAACTGTTCTAGCTTAAGGTTTATTGGTTTTTAAAGTTCAAGGATGATTTTGCAAACCAATCCTTATAAAGACAAAGTATTCCTTTAATCCATATATACTAATTAAAAGGCCATATTTAAGGAAGCAGATTGTCTTCCCTTACCCCACCTTCTAAATATCTTTCAGGACGTATAGAGAAATTGAATCCACCAAATGAAAACAGAAACTTGAGTGTGACATACCTACTCCCGCTGCTGCTGCTCCATGTCCCTCCCAGTCGCTATACCTTCCCTAGCACAGCTGGGACTAGCAAAAGGGATACTGTATTCTTTAATAACTTGCCATAGGCTCAGAGAAGTTGTTTACCAGGTTGCTACTGAGAAGGCTGGTTTGGGGACACAGCAAGAAAAGAGCTAGGGACAGGGCTGGGGGCTTTGTGTTCATCAGCTAACTAGTGCTACTACAACAACCCAGCTGTGGTCAAGGAGAACAGGGAGTGTGTGAGGTTACGTTACCTTCATGGGCACAGCAAGGGCAGAAGGAGAGAGGTCTACGACGTGGTGTCCCGGCATTGGGCTCAACTTCAATAGGACCAAACGAGGAAGAGGAAGGAGAGGAAGAGGAAGTTGGAAGTGGAACGGAAGAGGAGGAAAGGAGTGAAATAAAAGACAAGCAAAGGACAAAAAGCGTAAGAGTGAGAAAGTAAGGAAACACAAGAAAAGGAAAGAAAAATACAAGAAATGGAGAAGCAGAAACAAGGGATACAGTCTACAGATGAATAATGTCTCTAATAAGCACAGATAACGGGTCAGAGGTAGGCTGAGGTACTGGTGAACTCTTTCTGAGCTGCACAAATACCAGGCAGGAGGTTATCATTCCTGTACTTTTACCTAACATACATTTTCGAGTCACACGGTCTTTACCTGAAAGGTTTGTGAACAAGATGTCAGGATGAGCAGAGACAAATATTTAACCCCTGCTGATAAATGTCAGATTTCAAGCAGGGTTACAAAAAGTCTCACCCGCAGGCACAAGACACCAGCTGTAAGCAGCCACCCTACCTTAAAGCTTTATCAGGACCATGCTTTTACCACTGTGGCAGCATCCACTGATGGTAAAAGTGTCCTTTTTAATGGGAAATAATTTCTTCAGACAGGGAACATCACAGGGAGAATCTGATTAATGTGGAAACAGCCTGGCAGGTTCTGCTGTGTCAAGTGCAGTTATTACACGTGTGCTCAGCTGGACTGTTGTGCTTAGACGGGAAAAGGCTTTTACATTGATAAAAGAGTGATTCACATCCGGCTCTACAGAGGCAATGACCAACTGAGGATTTTGCAAAGTTAAATGATAAATTTACAGCTCTTCCTTGACATTCCCATTTCACAAAGCATTTTAAAGCTCACAAGTCCTGTTAGTATATATATCAGCTATACTTACTAATACTGTTAGTATTCGTATCAGCTGTACTTAACGTTGCAGAGATAAACAGTATGAAATAACCAACATCGCTAATAGTTACAGGAGACTGTATGCACCAGGAAGGTGATGAGCCTGAAACATCAAAGCTAGCAGAATGGTAACTGCTCTGAATGCACAACTACATTTATAAAGAGGAGGCATTTCCACGTTGGGAACTCCCCAGCAATAACACGGTCAATGCTTATTTTGTAGAAGTTGCCATTTTGATATACATGGGTTGGAGAAAGTTCTACAGACCCAGACTACTGGTGAACTCGGAAGGCTTTAGAAGGGACCATCACAGAACTAGACCAGCACACGGAGGACAAACTGAAGTGAGAAAGACAACATATCAGCTTGAAAGCCTGTGACTGAGCACTGTGGTGCTCTCAGACAGGAAGAAGCCTCAGTACTGGGAGTAGGAAGGGACAACATCAGAAGAGGTGCCACAGCTGGCCACATGACAGTTACAAATAAAGCATTGTACCAACGTTAGCTGACAGTATCAGAACTTCAGTTATAGTTGGTCTGAATTTTCTAACTTCTTCATCTAAAATTAAAAAATACTAGAGCTTTCTTTTCTTTTTTTTTTCCTCCTGTGATTGCCATTTCACAGATTAGGTTACAAAACAAAGCCAAACAAGAAAACACCCAAGCTGCAAAGGCACTGTGAAGAATACATTTCCACACAAAGCAGAGCACTTTGTGCATGATGCCCAATATGTCTTTATTTCACATCCTATCTGATTCAACATTAATTCTTCTATATCAGCTTTAATACTGTAACTTGGTCTAACCACTGTTTTTTTTTGGGGGGTCAGGAGATGGGCATTTAGCTGTATGTAAAAATCCACTGAGATTTTATTCAGAATTGTGGGGCAGGGATGGGAGGATGTTGCTAACTCAAATGCAGCTATGTGTATAAATTTCAAACCATGGATGCATAGACTTGGTGAGGAACTTGCTACATTTGATCTGAAAATAAGTACCTAGTATGTGAACATACCATTCATCTCATTGTGACATGACCACAAACTACTGACTTTAGTCATCAGTGAAATGGTCTGACGCTAGGAGAGGTACCATCCTCGGTCTTGAGTAAAAAGCCACAGGGCTTACACAGCACAGTTCACTCCCTGCAATTGTGTTTTCCTCCTTTGCTGTTAGTTGTCCTATTTTTTAACAGAAATATTATTCTCCCACTCTTGTCTAAGGAAAATTTGTCCTTGAATCAAGTTACAAAGCCCACAGTATCTCTAACAGCCCTGCTACTGGAAATGCTAACATTACTTTTCAGCAAGATAATGAAAGTAACCTATGCCATTAAGATCCTTTCCAACTACTCTAGATGTAAATTATAGTTGCATCAGTGAACGTATGGTCATTACAACTCTTTGGAAACAGCTTCTGTGCAGACTAGGATAATTAGCAAGGCTTTAAAAAGTGTTCCATACGTACCAGAGGTCCTGAACAGCAGGGACAGAGCTAAGTGCAATTCCAAAACTTATCTCCTATAGTTTTCTAAAGCTGTAAAAATTATGATCTAAAAGTGTCATAATCTGAAGCTACAACTATTACAGAACATGTAATGCAGTAGAATTGTAAATGAGTTTTTATAAACTCCTTTCAGGTGATAGTCATGAAAACTGCCTCTCCACCCTTGCTAGTAAAGAGTATGACATATGGTACAGATGCTCAAGCAGACTGAAACAGGAACTTGCTAATTTTAAGAGAAAAACTATTTTATATTTCCCGAAAGGGAAAAATACTTTTCCCTCACAGGAACCAACCTTCAAGTGTCACACGTTTCACTGTCCTTTCAGATGAACTCCTGGAACTAGATCATCTTAAGGTCCTTTCCAACCCTAACTATTCTGTGATTCTAAGAAAAGGCCTCTTTAACTAGTTCAGAAGCAGAGCCAGGGGAAAGAAAAGTAACAGATTGCTTGATGAATGGACAAAGCCTTCCCTCAGCAAGCTAATAACTATAGACAGTGAATGTATCATCAGATCCTTCACATTCCTGTTTATTCACATTCAAGGTTCATTTTTAAAAAATACAACTTCAGAGCAAGTGCTCTAACTCTGTATGTGTATGTCAAAGGACAATCCTGGGAAAAGACTCCTTGTCCAGTACTATCAAATAGGACAACTATAACAACACCGTTTCACAATATGGTGTTAAAACCTGTCTCATCTACTTTGCCTTATCACTTGTCCAATCACATTATGGAAATCCTTGCTTGTCTTCTTATTTCTCCCAATGCCATTATTAATCCTGCAGTAAATATTCTTATATTATTGGTTAAAGAAGAGGAATCACCACCTCATTGTCTCATTAAATTAAAATCAGGCTCATCCCAGCAAAGCAGTTTTCCCTGCTATGGAGTCAGGGCCAGATGGGAAAAACTCTTTTGTCAAGCAAATTTAAGAAAATAAACAGTCTCCTTTCTGTTTAAGTCTCTTCCACCTCCAAAAACACAGGCCAGGTCTGGCGGCACAGGTTTTCACCCACAGTATGGAACAAGTACTGCTGGCAGCAGCAATACAAGCTACCCACTGCCCTGCTGAAGCACTTCATTTGGAAGGAACTGAAAGGCAGCAGAAAAACCATTTCTGTGACCATTCACTTCTTAGGTTCCCTCTATGCTATCAGCAAAAGTCTGAGGTGTGACTATGGCTTCTGGACAGAAAATCACCACTTTTTTTTCCTCAGAGAGGCAAACCTGCCAACAGACTGCATTAATCACAAGCTGTGCCACAGGCCAGCTCTTCTGAAGGTGAGTAAAGCCTGCAAAGCAGAGGCCAGTAGCCCAAGTAGGCATGTGGGGTGATCGGTACAGAGCTGGGAACTGCAGCTCCTTGAGGAGTGTGCCCCAGCTCCCAAGCACACTGAACATCCTCCTGGAGAGGTAGAAGCTCTGCCTAGCAGATTAGCCATCTGTTAGACATCAATAACGTGACTGGAATTATTCAGTAAGGTGACTGGAATTATTCTTCCTCTGTGAAAAGAAGCCTTTTCCAGACCCTTCCAGGAAATCTTTCATGCAGCCATGACAAGAAAGACCTTGTTTGTCACAGCACTCTTGAGAGACTGCAGACTTTGCTATGGCAGTGGAAACCAAGAGCCATGGCAAGAATAAACACCATAGCTCCAAAGCCCCTTCAAAACAAGGAACAGAAATTGTATAGCCTCGATGGAATATACCTCCCTTTTCACTGTAGGTTGTTCTTTGTTACACAAGCTACACTGTTGTCTTTTTCACTTTTCATTTACTTGTTATTTAAAGAGCAATACTGCAGACTGGTTTTGTCCTTTTTAGCTGTAGATAACAGACCACTTCATAATGTGAAGCACAGTAGTAAAAATGATCGACTGAGGTGAAGAAAGGACAGCAGAAAGTCTGGGGTGGCAGACACCATTATCACCAAGCTATAGCTCACACTGATCCCCTTCACTATTTGCCCATGCACTGTGGTATGAGAGCTGTGATAAATTCTGAGGAGTAGTGAGCCACTGCAAATCAAAATGATTTTTTACAGATACCCCAAATGGTGTCACATCCTTTGCAAGTTTGCATCCAAAGACTTTAATTTCTATACTGCTGACTAACCACAGCAGTTTGGAAATCAGCAACACCTGGCAGGAAATCCAGCTCTGAGGCTAATCTCAGTTCTCTGGAGCTGTTATGCTGGTACTTGACCTCACAAACTGAGAGCATGACACTTCAGAAATTCTTGTTATACTACAAATTCTCCTGCTCACTCAGTGGGCAGACTGAGAGCTCTGATTTAAATCAGTGCTTAAAATAAGGATCAGTTCACATGACATCAGTAAGACAACTGCACTGATCACAGGAAATGACCTCTTTCTCTCCTTTTAAAAATCAATTATGTCAGATTCAGAAGTACTAAAAATTAAGCATCCAAACTGTACTGTTTGGTGAAGCTGTTCAGCAGCAGTGTTGTAAAAGAGCAAGAACAGAGAAAGCTATGCCTTGGAGAACAGTATCCGCACACCTGCAGGTATTACAAAGTTGAGGACAAGGATTGCGACAACTATTCCATCAGCACATCACTCAGTGTGTCTGACTTAACAGTTTAGTAAAACTGGCAGAACAAGTATCCCGTGAAGTACACTCACTAGAAGAAACCTGGAAAAAGCTCTCAGACCACTGAAGTGTCCCACAAACTGAACCACACCTCTGCTAGTTCAGCAAAAGAGAGGAATCAAAGAAAAAAGGCGGGGAGGGGAAGGAAAACTAAGGAAAGCAACAGCTGGAGCAGGATGCACACAAATGGCAGCACAGAAGTGTTCTGCTTCTACTAGACCTCAAGGCACTTCGAAAAGCAGTCAGTTAGTACAGTCTTGCACTGATCCTCTCTACCCACACTGTGTGTGCAGTTGTGAGAGGTGTGCAGAAAGCAGCAGGTAAAGGGTGACTGCTTGGCTTCCAGTACCTAATGAGTACTCTCATTGTACTTAACAAGTATATAATGAAGTATATAATTAAAAAGTATATAAATGCTCATCAAGTGCTCTTTCCTGCTCCACATTTACAGCACAGAAAACACATTACCATTTACTTCAGTGGCAAAAGCAGCTGCAGACTGTGAAAACAATGTTTATCTCACAACTCCACTCCCCCTCCAGGACAGCCGTGTTTGCCAATCACAAGAATAGCACTGCTCCCACTTGAGTATATCAGACTCCAGCCCTGCAGAGTTAGATCTGCAGGCCTTTAAAGGACCTACTCATCACAAGTATTTTGAAGAAATTTAAATTAAAAGTGAAGCTGTTGGAGAATATGCTTTAAACAAACATTAAAAAATCCCCAACCCATAATCCCCATTTCCCCCCCCCCCTTTTACCTGTTGTTCATAAGGCTCTTATCAAGAAAGAAGAACTTATGTCTGAAATCAGCACTATTAAACATACCAGCTCTCTTCCTTACATCCCTTTTGCTTGCCTCAGCACACTCCAGCCAAGAGCAAAAAAGATGGGAGCATGGGACTGTTTTCCCAGTGATTCCCTGCTGGGTGCAAGGAAAAGGAAGCTGCTCATTTGGACACAGAGGGAACAAGGGAGGTACTTTACACAGGCAGCGGAGCAGCAGACTGGGACAAGGAACCAGTGGGTGAGGAGGAACTGAGGCTGGGATTAATTGAGCAAGGAGACTAAGAATGCAAATGACTGAAGGACAAGAGAGAGAGGAGGGGAAAAAAGGGTAAAGGGTGAAAGAAGGTGGTAAATTTGTGGAGAAGATATGACCTACAGTTTTCTGGACAAATAATGCTGAGTAGAAGAGGGAGCAGAGCCCAAACATTTTGGAAGAAGGCCAGAGGCAGGGGTTGAGACTGTGGGGACCGAGTCAGTGGGAAGATCAGGAACAGTAGACGACTAGGAACAACTAGTGGGGAGGAACAGCTCTGAAGGGTAAATACTAGGATTTCTTTGTCAAGAATGCAGGATTAAAATTAAATGCCTGAGAAGCAGAAACTGGGACTGAGAGTGAAAATGGAAATGAGGTAAGGAACTTTGGGTGGAAAAGGACAAGATTAGGGCAAGGACTATCTGGAAAGAAGGAATAAAAGGGACAAAAAGTGTATATCCACCAGACCACTGCATCTTTCCAGTATCTGGCTCAGAATCCATGTTTTCAAGTCTCACTATTCCACAGCTGCCAGCAAACATCTGTGAAATTCACTGACCGTGTCCCATTTCCTCTTCATAAAGATCTACATAGAGGATGACAACCTAGCATTGCTACCAATTATCCCATACAGATACGGAGTAGAGTTCCATGCAGAGGATCTAAAGGTTATAAATCTGTTGGTGTGTCAGCTTAATGTTAATACAAAATGTTAATTTCAGTTGACTGCAACCTTTGCAATGTTCTTTTACCACAGCTGCATATCCGATATACACACAGGAATAATTACTCAGAATTGAAATGTGACCATCTGTAATGTGAAATTAAACATCTGCTTTATGGCAACGGTACATGACATTTTAGAACAGGAAGAGAGGATTATGGCATCTGGGCAGAGCAATGGAGGTAGTAAAGATAGCCATGTGCAATACTGCAAACTGGAACTTGACCAAGGATGTCAGAAGTTACCACTCCTTTGCAGAAGTTGTTGCTCAATCTGTAACAACTAAATGAAACGCAACTCTCATTACCGTAATGAAAATCCAGAATAAGTAAATGGCTTAAATCACTCCAAAATTATCACCAATTTACAGATAACTTTTCAAAGTTTTTCTGCCATTCTGCTTATCATTCTACTGACAGCATGACTCTAGAATCATGCCCATGCCTCAGAGACACAAATTGCCAGTAGAATAATGTAACTGTGCAGTCATCCTAGCTGCTTAGAGCACTCAGCAGGCCCACACAGCCACATGGTGCTCCAGGTACTTTAATGGCACTCCACCAGATACAGCATCCTGCACAGACATGTTAAGTTTAAAGCTGAGCTCTAAATCTGCCACCGAATAATGACATGTATCCTCAGAGAAATGTATATCCCTTCTGGCAAAAGTGTTCTGGCAGCCCCAAAAGGAAATATAAAGCAAATTACAAAGGCAACAAAACAATACTATAAAGCCACTTACTCCAGGCAGGCTATACCGGCTCACGGCATTTAAAGGGATACTGCCCAATACAGGGTTTTCAAGTTCATTTTGAAAAGGTATTTTTGAGATGAGCAGAAACTTGATATAAGCTTAAAATATATTAACCATTTCTAAATAAACACAAACATTGTCTCTGACTGTTGGAAGCCTCCAAGTCACCATATAAATAAAATCAGCCTGAAAAATAACCACTGTGGGATGACTGTCCGAGTTCAGAGAAATGGAAAAGGCAAACATGCAAAAAAGATTAGTAATAATTTCAATTTTCAGTTAAGATTTTCTCCAATACAATACTCTGAGTGACAGTGTCCCTTTAAGTAAATATTATTTTGCTTTTCTTAAAGCCTCTATTAGTGATTTTGATGGGATAGCTGTCTCTAAAGAAGCATTAGGAGGAGAAGCAGGAGGAGGGAGAGGTAAGTGGAAATAGCATTAAATGGGGATTAAGGGTCTGTTAAGTGTAATTCAGCATCAACCCTTTTACAGCTCCTACTCTATCCACATATAAGCCTGGGCCAGACCTGATGGACGTAGCTAGGAAGAGGGTCTCAAAGTCTCCCTGCAGAAGATATCCCAGGAAAGGATGGCAGAGGAACTGAACGGTGAATGAAGCACAGGGCTAGCAGCAGACTATCACATCAAAATTAGCACAGGGGAACTGGGCAACAAACTAGGTCCACTAAGGAGGAAAATCTTCCATTTTGAAACTTGAACTTAGGTGGATATCCTTAGCTCAAGTGGATGATCCTCAATGAAAGCCTATTGTGCCAGGACAATCTGGAGTCATTACCAACAGAGAGCTACAGGCAGATACTATGTGGGATAGCCTTCCCTTGGAGGAGTAAAAAAACCCAGTTAAAAGCCTGAGCAAGACTGTTTGAAGGATAAAAAGCAGAACACACTGAAATCAGGGGAAGACTTCCAGTGACGTGCCTTGGATCTGGCCTAGAGCATGTGGATCTTTCACTCCCTGGAGCTGGACAGTAATGCACTCCCTCAACAAAAACAGCTTAGATCAAGGAACTTTATATTCTGAAAGACAAAGGAAATGAGACCCTCAGATGACAAGGCAACCAAGCAGAGTTTGCCTTCTTTTCAATCTGCTGACAGATGTGTCCATTTTATAAGAACAGATTTAGGACAATTAAACTAGCAAAGGGAATTCTGATTTTCCGGATGGGCAAGTGCTAAACAAATGCTGTTTGCAACCCAAAAGTAATCTGCCTACTAAGGGATTCAGGAAGTAGCACTACGGAAATGGAGTGTCATGGTACAGAGTGATGATCAGACTATAATCAGTAAGTGAAAAAAAGAGCTAAACAGCACCAAATGGGATATTAAAAAAAAAAAACCCAACAACCTAGCAAGAATATTATTAGCTGTGTAATGATGCAAACTGGGATGACTGGAAACCCTAACAGCAGATTCCAGCAAAAAATGACTGGACATCTGAACAGCAGATTCTTTCCTAATCATGACAAAACAAGAAAGAAGTATTTGTCATCTGCAAATGTTTCCAGAGTCCCTTGAAGGAGCATTTTCATTTTATTAGATCACCAACACACTCTGGCTTTTTTTGGAACAAGCAAATGAGCCTCAAGGGCAATAGGGAGGCAAAGGCATGCCAAAACCTGCCTTTACAGTGCTGTTAGCTCTTAGAACAGGTCAGTTCTGCTGTTCCCTTCACATTAAAATATTTTGCTAAAGAAGGTTTCAATAGTAGAGCTGAACTTTGTGAAGGAGAAGGAAAAAGCCAGCATGGCCTTCCATTGCTAGCAGGGAAGGTGCCTGGAGTGAAAACTTTAAGTACATTTTGAAATAAGCACTATGGAAAATAGACCTTACACGTGCTTTGTGAAGCATACCAGGATCAACTCTTCCTGAGCTGGAAAAGGGGTTCTGCTACAGCCAGTCATGTGCAAGGGCTTTTTCTTCTTGGTTGTGCGCCAAGGATGGGAGGAGTAGGTGAAGGGAGGGGTAGGAAGGAGCATCAGCAGGGTTAGTGCCAGCAGGAGGTTCAGCCATACATACCACCCAGATGCAAGTCGATGAGGTCACTGTAATAAGACTCTCCCCAATAGTCTACAACAAGGAATTGGTGAAGACAGAGTTATTGAATCAGATACCCCCACCCTAGCCCCACACAATCAAAGCAATACATGAGAAAAAGAGACAGAAACAAAGAAAAGGCAAACAAGAAACATGCAGCTATACACCTGGGCACATATATGTATGTATATAAAAATTATATGTGTGTCATTATGTATACATATATGTACGCACAAATAAAAATGTGTCACAAACATATATACTGAGATGAGGAGAAAATTCCCAGCAGGCAGGCAAGGACTTCCAAGGGGGAAAATAAAAACATCAAGTCTACAAAGGGACACTTTCACCTATTTCCATCTGCACCAGTACCTGACAGTGATGTCTTTCCTGTTCTTGCTGAGAAAAGCAGAACTAATCTTGTTGCTTTCATGCTGAGCAATATGTCAGAAGGAAACAGTGCAGTTTCTTAGGTCAGCTGCAGGAGAGGTGTACAGGTTGATTCCTTGGAGGCGACTGAGTGGAGGATGTGTGTGTACAGCACACGGGTGGAAGGCACTGACCAAGCACTGACATGAATGGCAAATGCCTCAGTGTAGGAAAGTGGGTGTCTTCCTGCTAATGCAATATCTGTGCCAGAGAAAAACCTGCACAGAAGTGAGTGGAACATAGACATGTACGTCCATAGCTGCTAGAGATTGGTACACCATGAGTCGAGCACTGTGTAATGTTTGGGGAAGAGACAGATGGGAGTAACTGCAGCACTGTTTCTCACTGCGTATGATTCACTTGATGTAAAGAGATGGCTCTTAAATTTTTCAGCATTGATCTGACAGTAGGAGACATTTTCCCAGCTCAAAGTTCATGCTAAATAAGGATAAGGGAGCAAAAAGAGATTCCAGAAATTTCCAATTTGATATGTTTTTAAGTTAATAATTTAAAAAGTTAAAAAACCACACAGGAAATCAAAGCCACCAGAATGTCCAAACAGGCCAATACACCATAATACAAAGTACAGTTAAATTGAGAGCAATCCCATTCAGGGTGTCTCTTGGACTGCAGAAAAATGGGGAAATTCTTCACTGACATTATCCTACTCTCCTTTCGCATGGAAATACCTTGATGCAAAAGCAAGCAGGGGAGGGAGGAAGGAAACAAACGATGGCAAAAGTTTAGATCACCTGCAGATGACAAACTTGCCACCTGAAAGAGAGCTTACATTCCAAATCATTCATTCTTGCTATGAATGTGACTATCAGAGTCTGAGATTTTCAAAGATAATCACAGAGAACAGATAAAGGCAATTAATTCATGGTAGGGTGTGAGATTATTTTCTGAATCAGACATGACATGACAGATTGAACATTCAGTTTTTACAGGAATGAAAGATCAAGTGCACCTTCCCTGAGGCTGAGCTATTTAGAAAAGGAAATGTAAACAGACAAGAAGGTGTAATTATTTTATCAAAATTCAAGCTGACAATGACCTCCAAAATGTTTCCAAGTCTGACTGGTTGAGTAACTAGTATCAACATATACACATTCAAACTTGACAACTATCAGATAGTGAGTGAGATTCCTGGAGTGTTGAGCTTTCTGTACCTATTGCTAGGATCTAAAATTAAGTGCAGCCTCTCAGGAAGAGAGCAGGGCATAACTGTGAAGAGGTGTTAAGTCATTTGGCAAGAATATGTTATGGATGACACAAAGTGGATGGAAAACAGAAGCAAAATTATTCTAGAGTAAACAAATTCTGCCCTACACCACTGGTTTTTGTTCTTACCAGTCCAACTAAAAATGCTTTTTCTAAAAATTCAGAGAGGTCCAGAGGTCAGAAATCTGAGGAATTAAAGTTAGTGGAAGACCTCTACAGAAGCAAAATTGGGAATTCTTCAAGATAGAAAACATAAGCAAGAGGCAGCATGCTAAAGGATGGTAAATGACATCGAGAAGTAGTTCAAACAGTCTCGTCTATCTTTTCCTGTAACTGAAAAGAATTCCAAGAAATTACAGAATTCTGCTACTTCTGTTAGGATTTTCAAGTATCAAGTAGTAGAAAACTACCACTAAAGCTAAAACTCTGTATTTAAAAGCCTAAGTCAGTGACTGATTTGTTCTTTCCCTATAGAGAGGAAGCTGACTAACCTATGTTCTCCTAGAACAGTTAATACTGGTTGCTGTCTATGGGACGGCCATGACTTCAATCATGCATTGTAATCCTTCCCTATTTATGTATACAGAGTATGTGCACAGGAGACACACCTCCAACCCTCCCCCATTTTCTTCTTGTACAAGCTTATTAAAAGAGATGATATTTTTTCTTTTGATATAAGCTGTTGTTCCTTTTTAAACTTTTTGTTGCATAGTTTCATTAGGGGAGGGACTGATAAGAGGCAGGAGTGTGACTTCACACCTTTACTCAATGGTACCTGCTGAGTGCAGTGGCCACTGTTAGGTCAGTGTTTTAGGCAATGCAGATGGCAAGAAAATAATACTGCCCTCCTGAAAAATTAATGATTATTGGAGGCAGAAATTGTAGTTGTGGAATGTGACACTGAAGACTTTAAAAAGAAGAAATTCAGTTATTTTAATGCCAACATACATAAAATGTCCATGCAAGAGTTGCTAGAGAGGTGAAGTATGGAGTGTATTTATACTCATTGTTTCAGTCAACACAGGTTACAACATGCTTCTCCCCTACCCCAGGTGTCTGTTGTTAGTCCCCTGACTAACTGGAAGAGTTGAGACTAGTGAATTCTTTATGACTGACTTAAGCTTCCATAACCACAATGTTTAATCTGTTGATAGAAACATTGCAAGAGCAAAGCATACCCTAGGGGCTTCCCAAAGAAAACAGATTCACTTTACAAAGGGTGATGCACAATCTGATCATTCTTCTAGGAAATTCACAAATATGCAAGCTCATCTAAGACTGCTGCCATTTTGGGAAAACTGGGAGTGAAAGACTAGTTATCCAAGGGTTTAATTCTGCAGTCTTCCGTATAAAATAGCAATTCAACTCTTACTCTGCCCTCTGAATGCTTTTTAGGCATTCTGCAATGAGAGAATATTCTATCATGAAGAATGTTCTCTCAATTGCTAAGATTTCCCACTTCTACTGGCATGTCTTACTTCAAAGTCATTCAAGCAGCTGAGCAACCAAGACAGACTTCGAGATGGAAAGAAAAAGAACAATGAGAGATAAGAGAAATGGTTATAGTAAGTGCAATAACTGGCAGGCCAGAGAACAGAGTGGTTCCACACAGAAATATACAGCATGAGGAAGGAGGCACCCCCACAAAGAAAGGTTTTGCACAAGGTTATTTTTTTGAACCCACAAATGAAAAAGTCAGATTACAAAACCATTGAAGTCCTCAAGAGTGTTCTCCACACCTGTAGTACCTATTTGCTTTGGCAACCACTCAGTCCTGCTGCTTTGGCATACCCTTATGAAGCATTACACATACCTAATCCTGGCTGAGTAGTAATTGGCAGGAAGTAAAAACAGACTTTTCCTCTGGTGAACCTTCACTGCTTAATCAAGTTCCGTCTTCACAGGCATAGTGGTGGCTCTTTAATGCAGCAACAAGCTAAAACATTCCAAACACCCATTCCACTTCTACCATTTCTGGTACATAACCCTGGGCCTGCTGGGTATATGCACACTGCATTTGCCTGTTGGATATCCGACTCATTGCAATTGAAGATTGTTTTTTCCAAATCTTTGTACTGCTATCAGCATTATCTGAATATGCCTGCCAGATCAAATGATACTCGTTTAATTTCAAGTACATATATCATTCCTTTAGCAGCTTCACATGGACACCTTTCAGTTCACGTGTGCATTTCTGCTCTGCACAATTCTGTTGGAAGTAGCCAGTGTGCTGGGCTGTGCAGTGAGGAAGATGTTCTGTGATGGTCCCTTGTAAGGACACTACCTTGATAATCCAACACAACAGAAAAAGCACACACAATTTCACAGTTACTTCCTTAACATACAAAGTGGGTTTTCTTACTGTTACAGCTTTATGTGAATTGCAGCTAGGAAATCCCTGCAATTTTCTAGCTGTGATATCCAGTAATATGCAGAAACAGTCAGACAGCCATTATTAATAGTTGAAGAATTTCCTCATAAGCCTCAGGCAAAGACAAGCAAACTAAGTCTCTGCCAATAGGGAAGTCCCAAAATCGGAAGAAACACAGGAAAAACAAGGCTTCAAAAAAGATAGTAGAAAAAGCAGAATGGATTCACATTGGACTTTATCTCTAGGCTATAAAGGTCCAATTGCCTCTAAAATCCAAGCAGCTATGGACTACTGCACAAGCACTTGAGAAGAAAACATTAAAAAGCAAACCAAGTTCTGATGGATACCTGCTTCTCCCCGAAGGGCCTTCTCCACAGCAACTCCTCTCTCCTCGAGTTGCCTCTGCTTCTCTTCCACTTGTTCAAGCTGCCGTTGGATGATCTGTTCAGAGAAGAACGGAGCAGAACCTCAGCAACAGCAATTCTCCTGCTCTGTCTGCAGCACTCATCCAGCGCTGTGTGACTTCAGTCAAATTGTCCTTTTCAAAAGCAAGTGGTTGCATTCAACAATACACTGCTTTAAAAGCTAACTGCTCCAAAAGCTAGCATCACGGTCTCCCTAGTAACAACATCCTATCCCTTAATTTTGAAAACACCTTGATACTCATTTGCTACAACTCCAATGACATTCCTAAACTCTGAAGTGAAAGGTGATGCTATTCAGTCAGCTGAGCCCTTACCTTGAGTTTTAAACAAAATCCATCACCAATAGATGATGCCAGCAGTTTTCCAACAGATTCTCTGTTGGAGAATAAATTAAAGATTCATTTGGTAACACTTCACGGAGCAGCATAATCTATCAAAGCAGTGATAGATGCAGTTTCATCAGGCATTATCTGACTACCACTGTCCAATCAGTGCATGATACTTCACTCCTCTCCAGCTAGAAAGGTATTATGATCATTATTTTTCTCACTGTAAAACTGTCATGGCAGGTTTCACCCATTCTCCCCATCTCTGTGACATTACATCAACATTAAAAGAAGGAGTAGGAGCAGGTACACTCATGTAGAAATAAAGGAAAGTTCTGTCTTCTGGCACACTCAGAGAAATGTCAAGATCATGGTGCTTTCACATACAGTGATCTGTCTGCCACTGCAAGAAGACTGTGACACTACCTGAGCTCTATGTAACCTCTTTAGCTCCTCTTGCTTGGCTTGTCTACGGGCAGCTTTCTGTACTCGCCGGGTCAGCTTGGCATTCAGTTCCTCTTCTGTGTAGGCTCTCTGAAGGAAGGAAAGCCAGAGGCAGATTTTATATGCATGGTCAGAGGTACTGGGGGAGGGATGACCATTTTCTCTTCCAAAATCTCAGAAGGGAGGTGTTCTGTCTTTACCATGGCTGTGTCAAAAGTCAAGCTTCTGTAGGCAAAGGTGTTCACAGTGCAGTGAGCAAATCGGGAGTGAAAAACCATCTAAGCCAACTGCAAAGCTGTGATTTCATATAATATCCCACCTCTGACTTCCACTGCTATGAAACATCTCCCCAAAGTTCAAATCAATTTTTACTCAATTTCTCAACAGATTTAGCCAAATAGATTTAGTTAAATAAATGAGTACCATATAGAGGGGTCACCTTGATCTCATTTTAAAAGAGGGTAAAGGCCTGTCTACATGAACAGTTACAGCAGTACAAGCTAAGAAATTATTTTAGACTAGTGTAGCTGGATCAGTATTCCTCTCTCCCTATTTTATTCCGGAGCAAGAACATTCATAGCTGGAAGTTATACTGGTAAAACTGGTAAAAACTACCTGTGTAAATTTGTGCAACTTGTCTATGAATCAAGAAGGCAAAAAGACATTTGAAAGCAGAATCACATTCTGGTGTGAGATGGGAAATCCCATCTCAAGAGCAACCCCACAAAACTGGCTGTTGTAAAACAGACCAAAGAATCCCTAAAGTAAAATTAGAACATTACAACACCAGAAGCCATCCAAAAGAAGAAAGGCTATGTCTATAGCCTTATATTTATGTCTTCTGTTTATAGAAATACAAAGGTATTTCCTCCTCTTTTCTCAGTGAAACTAGTTTAAAAATAAGTCTTTTTAAACATTACTGAAATAGGGTTTAATATCTTTTCAGGCATACTAGTTGGTTGCATTGCAGTCTAGGAAGGCTTCCTCTCACAGACTTTTTAAGAGTGTCAAAGAAACTTCACAACTGCATCAAGTGTATAGTGAAGAGCTCTCTTCCCACATACATGTATGTAAGCTTTAAGCACATGTAAGCTGTGGAGAGATGTCTTCTACTTCTGGAAAGAGATCTTCTCCACAATCAACTTTAAGGACAAAATGTTAAGACAGACCACCCTGAAATTTGCTTTATCTAGTTACAGTACTGCCACATTGGTCAGTCTATCTCTGGTTCATTGTTCTTAGTGAATAGAGTTTAAGGCAGGACTACAGCTCTGTTAAAAGCCCCTCAGATAGGTGGTTAGGCATCATCATTGTTAAAGCTCCAAAAAGTTAACACTTTATTCTCTCCTTTTTTAAAATATATAAAATCCACAGTGACACCCAAATCAGAAGGTAAAGTGACAGAGGCTGTGACTTTCCTACTGCATATAATACTGTTGTGACTGTGAAGACAGGACAATAAGAATTTCAGAAAGCAACAACATTCCTGAAACAGAAAGGCAACTTCTGTCTTGATTTTAGCTGGATACAGAGTTTCCCTAAGATTCCAATGAACTCAATGATTTTGAAGGATGCTGACTGAAGTATGGTAATTCACTTGAACTCATAGTCTAAGTATTAAAAAAAGAATGCACATACATATTCAATTGCCTTAAAACCTAATTTGTTCTGAAGCTCAAAGATCACCCACATCGTTCTGTACAGTGGTGCACTGACAATGGCATGCATTCTAACCAGACAGAGCCTAATGCATTCTGGTAGACAACCTCTACAAAGAATTTGCTGCCCATGTCTGCTAACATCTCACGCATGCACAGTCAATGATCGTGATGTTAGTGCACATGTGATGGGTAGCTATGGATTCAGTGGGTTAATATAGGGACATGCAATGCAACAATGGCCAACTAGTGGGAATGGAGACACTACCTTTGACGAATATGATCTCTTGAATGCCAAGGCGTGTGGTACATAGATCGACTTTAAAGGGGGAATGGCAAAGGGAAACAAAAATAAACGTACAAAATGAAGCAAAATCAGTTCAACATTGAAAACAGATGCACAGTAATAAAACAAAGCTGATTTTTAATGAAACATAAAATTGTGCAAATGCTGAACATGTCCCAGACTGATAAAGAACAACGGAACTTCTGTCTGCAAAATCAAGTTTCTTGCACTTTCCTTAAGGCAGTTAGCTTTGGCAGCCTCTCTGAAGATATAGTCAACTAGGAAATACCTTTTTCTAGAGGAATTATTTGGCATTTATCTACCCACAGTTTTAATGTCCACTGACCAACTATGTGCACATACAACATTTTGGCTTTGGATTTAAACTAATGGCTTATGCTGGGGCATGTCTGGTCTGAACCAGCTCAGTAAACCATGTATTACTCTGTTACACAGCTCTCTGTTACACAGCTCTCTTACACAGCTCTCCAGTTACAGTCTCACTTAGAACCTCTTACAGGAGTTGTTTTTAAATCAGAGTTTTAAATTAGCTCTTCTTCATAGAAACAATTATTTGCATTTAGCTAACATCATTAATCTTCCTCACTGCTTTGTGACAGGAGAAACACCAGATGGGCTCAGAGTGAGTTACGTGCCCGACAGAAACAGAATCTCCCTGTCTGAAAAGAGAGCCTCTGGAGCTACACTTATGAGAAGGATGAGAAAAGGATGATAAATCACTTGCTTCTCTATCCATGGACATTCTACACTACCCTGTAATACCTTAAGTAAACTACTTAGCATTTACAGGAAAGGTAAACTTCCCTTGTATTATGAAGTACAGGGGGCATTGTGCCATCCTGGGCAAACAGCCAGCATTTTGCATTTTTACATTCAGTTAACTGAAACCACTGACAAATAAAAAGCCATAGAGCGACTTCAGCACGTATGCAAACCTCAGTAAAAGCAAGCTACCTGCGGCAGCAAAACACGTGCCCTGTCACAGTACCACAATTATACAGAAACACCACCACACCCACACAATGACAAACACCTATAACACAAGATCCACGGGGCATTTACATTAGGAATTCTTTACAAGATGCTTCTCTTGAAAGACACAACATTAAGCAACACTGAATTAATTCACTGCTGATCACAAAGAGCAGGCTAAACAGACTGCATTTTCTGGGAAGCAAGCTCACTAGAGTTACCAAAAAAGCAACACAAGCAGAATTTCAGTTTAGAGAAGAAGGGGTTCACATAAAAGTTACGTGGCACATAGGAAGAAATTCTTATCCATGTAAGTAGCAGGCAGTTCATAATAGCCCAAACAGATAACCCTCACATCCCACCAGTACAAACCCGGTTTTGCCAGTCTCAAAGTTCAGTTACATTTCTTTTGACAGCAAGCCATTCCACTGTTTCCATGTATATTTACATCCTTGGACAGGATGCAATAAAACGAGGTAAATGGAGTTCTCAGATCTGTTTCCTCAACATAAATTAACTCTTAAAACTATTCTTTAGAAAGCAGGCAGATGCTGAGCAAAGAAATCACTAATGGAACTTCAGCAACAGCAAATGGGAGGAAAAGAAACACCACCATACCCTTAACAGAGCTGGTGAGATACTTCAAGTATTAGGACCTGAGGCATCTGCCACTTCTATCCCCTCCAATGCAAAAGCCATTTTAAATCAAAGTAGCTCAGCACAAAGTGATTGCCAAGGTATACTGAAGTCTGAAAACAAGCATGGACCTCATTGAAGCCCTGCTTCCTCCTGAGGGAGCTTATAAGGCAGAACATCAACTCTTAACTTTTATCTGAACCCCCTGTTATTGTGTATCCTCTGGTATATATCATATATATATATACACACTCTGGTAGCCACAGGTACCTCATTCTTCTGCATCTCTTGGAAAATGCAGAATTTCTCATGAAATGCCTTGAGTGCATGCAAGGAGGGATGGAAGGGGGAGAGAAGAAAGGGAGTAAAATAAAAACAAAATAATCTTCCTCTCAGAATAGGTCTAGATCAACTGCAGAGAGAGATTAGAAGAGGTAAGCAAACACAGCAAATTTGTTCATTAACTCCTTCCACCAGCCTTAAATTCATTCATTATTCTAGCTCATTCCACTACATATACATAGAAAGCACTCCCTGTATCACTTATATTTACAGTATTTCCATACCTTTGCCATCTGAGCCAAATATCAACTAGAACCTGTTATTTAAGACTGATTTGGGCACAACTAGATGACAGGCTTGAGACAGGAGGCACAGACCACTGCACCTGGGACACTGCCATCTCAGAGGTTCTCTTCTTCCAGAGTATTTTTTAACATGTGAAGCAGGCACCACCAGGAAAGAATGGGGGGAAGACATTTTTCATTCATCAGTACCAGAAGAGCCTTTGTGTTCTGTGGAGTCAACAGAATACCTGCTTATTCCTCCAAACCTTGCAAACACTGTCTAGCAGAGCTTAGAAGCTCTCAGGAATGAAAGAAGGGCTCTTCTCTGTTCATAATGATTGAGCAGCTCCCTACTATGTCTCTCTTAACTTCTGCACAAATAGTGCCATCCTGGAATTGAAATGAATAGTTTAAAAGCAACTAACTTTGGCACTTTGGGAAGGTGATATTCCTTTGCTCTCTTGAGTTTCACTTAGAGTGAAACTACTTTGGCTAGAAAGCCATTGATACGTCTTCCAGTATGACATTATAGCACTAGCTAGGAAGGTTGGTCAGAAACAAGAAACAGCTCTCAGAAGAAGCAGAGTTAATACCACACCACACTGGAATGAGAACACCAGGCCAAGATCAACTGCATATTTCCCCTTAACAGTTGTTATCTACACACACAGAGACATGTGGTAATAATCAGCAATGGACTCTATGATCTTAAAGGTCTTTTCCAACCTAAATGATCCCAAGTCCTCAGAAAGCGGGGTCAAAATGGAAGAAAGAGCTGATGGCTCATCTTTTCTCCAGCAAGAGAAGGTACCAATTCAGATTGTTCACATTCTCTTCTCCCAGGAAAAATAAGAAAACCTGCATGAGCTGAAGAACTGCAGCCTATAGCTTACCTCTTAGTTGATGATCTGTCTTGACTATGCTCTTGATGTATGCAAAAATACATTCCTATCTTTAGTTTGCTTGGAATTCTGCCACTTCAAGCTCTCAAAGAGGCTGGTAAACAACATCCTAAAGTCAACCCTTACAAAAAGTGAGAACTGTCTCATTATTATCTTTTTGCCGTAACATTAGAGCCAGTGAAATTTATCCTTCTGACAATAAATGTGTGTTTTCTGCAGTCACGGGCATGCTCACGACCGGGACAAAATACACTATTCTGATTGCAGTACTTGTTGCAAAATAATGTCATAGTGAGACAACAGATCTTTCATATAACAACAGCAGGGAGTAGCTTGCAATTGTGAAACCAAGTGAAACCAACTTATTGTAGGCAGGACAGTCAGCCAACTTACAGAAAAGCCTGTTCCATGGAAAAAACAGTAAAACCAACAAAATTAATCATCCAAGTTTCTGATGGGGTTCTTTAAGCCTCTGATCTGCACAATGCCAGATCCACTTCAAATGTGTTTCCCATCTGCCTACCTCTCGCTTGGATTTCTGGGAGGAGCGTTCCAGAATATCATCACTGGAGAGGTCAGAGTCCTCTGAGAAACTCAGGTGTTGACGGAGCTGCAAATCTGAGAAGCCGGGAATGAAAAAGGGAAGTTAGAGAACTGGTGATGGTTCTTTCTGGAAACATCTCAGAACTCAGCTGCAAGTTGTCTGACTGAGCTTCAGAAATACTCAGTCCTTTTACAGCAGTCTCAGTTGCTTTGCCTGCGATTGCAGAGCTATCAGAGAAGTACTAATGAGAAGCTTCAAGAAAGCACCACTTTGCTGTTAAAAATAATGGTCATGATTCTCTCTTTGTACTGTATCAATGCTCTTACAATATACAGAGCACTTGGATGACAGCAGCTGGCACCATTTTGCCTATTTGTACAAGGCCAGGGAAAAGTAACATGCTCACTTTTGATCGCATTTATGTCTAACTTATTCACTGTATCACAAGTTGTCATTAAACATCTCCATCTGCACCTGATGGCATGTGAGAGATTTACATGAGGTCACAGAATCCCCACTTCACAGATCAGCAGACAGTTGCCAGATCACTGAAAACACAGCACCAACTGCATCTCTGCAGTCTTCAGCATCCATGGAGCCAGGTTGAAAGAACAGAGCACCCAAAGAAAAGATGATGAATAGATTTTAAATAGAGATGAAATGTCACAAACAACTGATTACAACAAATAGTGCTTACTTCTCAAACCAGACTAAGGCAGAAAACAGATATGCCTTGTATATATGAAGAGTAAAGCTTTTATTTAAGGATCTATTTTTTTTTTTCAGTAGCCTATCAACTACTTTTGTCAACAAGCAAACATGCAATTCTAGTCACTACCACTTTTCCTGATTTGCCTATTCGCCGCTGGGTAGCAGTGTCATTCAGCACAGCAGCTCAATGGCAAAGTAAGCCAAACGTACTGTCAAGGATACTTAGCTGCAGGAAAAGTACACAGTGCGGAGGCACAGATCTATTATACCTGCAGCTATAATCAGTGGAGAAGCTTTGTGCTTGCCAGAATCCACAGTGGCGCTACTTGAGGGAGTACTTGGGCAGGATTTGTCATCAGTCTTTTTCTTCTTGTCTTTCTTATACCCAGAGAAAACAGACTTCCACAACGACCTAGGCTTTGCTGCTTCCTCTGTCCCACCGCTAGATTTGTCAGAAAGCCTGCTGTCATTTTTGGATTTCTTCTCCTTTTTATTCTTACGAGGGGAGAAAAGAGAAGTTCTTTTTTTACTCTTCCCACTGGAGCCCTCTGAAGAGGTGACAGACCCTTCAGGTCCAGCCATATCAGCAGCAGGAGTGGAGAACTTCTCACTAGCACCATCATGCTTTCGTGTTGATCCCTCTGCTATTTTCAAAGCCAGATGCTTTGGAGAGTCATAAAAGAACTCTTTGGTCTTCAAGGGCATAGAAGATGCCTTTCTTGCCCTTGTGGTCCCAGCAGCAGCAGCTGCAGCCATCTCCATATCTTTCATCTTACACAACTGTTTAGCCATGGCATCCCGCAGCGCTTGGCTCTTGACAGACTTCTCTCTGGCTCTCATTCTTTCTTCAGCAAGCTCCTTGGCCTCCACAGAAATCTCAGGCAACACTCGCTTCTTCTGGTTAACCCCTCCTTCCATCAAGGGTGGGCCACCATTTTCTTTGACCAAAGGCAAAAGGCGTGGTTTCTCTGGCCTTGGCCTACTGGTAGGAGGTGTAAAGAACTTCTCATGAAGGCTCGAGTCCTCTGTCCTGTCATCATACGTGTCTTCTACATCATCAGCAAACGGAATCTCATCCACACTCTCTGCAAAAGACTTTCGCACATCATCTTTTTTGGCCTGGGTTGGCTCTTTGGCAGCAGAGGTCGGCTCGTGGCGTGGGGGAACAGGAGGTGTTGATGCTGGTGTTGGAGGTGACCTGGCTTCAACCTCGTTCTGCCAGACTGCTTGGTGCCTCTTTCTACGCAAAGTGGCTGGTTCTTCACCCTGAGGAGGTGGTGGTGGCGGACTTGATGGAGGAGTAAGCATAGTAGAGTCGGAAGTGTTGAAGCTCTGGCTAGCCATAGTTCTCATGTTAGATGAGCTCTCCTGAAGGCCAAGTCCAGAACTGCTGGATACATCTCTTACTTCACTGGAACTCCTTAGCTCTTTTTCTGATGGAGATTTTGGAGTCAGAAGAGAAATCTGCTCATTTTCTAACTTGGACAATCCCTGTCTTCTTGTGGCAGGCTGCGGTTTTACAAGATGGATCCTTTCATCCCCTGAAATCTTCTCGCTATTGTAAGTCTTCAGAGGAGTTGTCTCAAGGGCAGATACATTAAAGTTTGTCTCTGAGCGTTTGTTTCTGTCTACTGGGGTGAGCCCTAAGCTCCTCCGGATTTCAGCACTCTTCATCCAGAACTCTTCTACAAGGTTACTCCGTTTCAGGGCTTCTTCTGCTGTAGTAGGGCTTCCCAGTTTTTCCACCTCACTATCCTGGCCCCTGAAGACTAGTTTGGCTAAAGGAGTAGACGTTAAGGCTGGGACAGGTTGGAAGCATACTGGAGGCTCCACTGGGGATGGAATGGATGTTTCAGCAGAAGGCAAAGGCTGGGAACAGATAGGCATTTGAGCAGATGTTGAAGATGAAGCCATTGCTGGTGATGCTGGCTGAGACTCTGCCAATGATGTAGATGCAATGGCCTCTGGTGATGCAACTGGCTGGGATAACACTGGTGATGCTGGCACCAGAGGGCTCCTAACTTTCCTGTCTTTGGGAGTTTCATCCTTTGGTCCTTCAAGAAGGAAAGGCTCAGGAAAGAAGCATGCCTCTGGAGATTTTATTGCACGGGATACTTCAGCCAGGGGAACTTTTACATCCTACAAAAAATGAAACCCAGATATATAGTCAGTGGGCACATCAGAATACTGGGTTTTCCTTTGTTTTTTGGTTTTTTTTTTTCTGTTTGTGGTTTTGATTTTTTTTTGGTTTTTTTTTGGTTTTTTTTTTGTTTTTTCCCCTCTTCCCCTCTTTTAACAATGTTAGCAATAAGGAAACATCCAAGTATCAAAATATGAAAAATCCCACACGTAGAAACCCATGCGCAGACCTGGAACATCACTTAGGATTTCTCATCAGGTATCATTCGTTTTGCTGCCCTGAGGTATAAACTGTCCTCTGTACATGTCAACAAGGCAAATTTAATTTTTGGATTACAGCCAGTAACCTAAATTCCAGAATTCTCTTTCTGTCTTTTCCTGCTCTCCCTCTGAATCTCCAACTCTGTGTATTGTGGTAGTGCCTCAACTCAGACAGATTTGATGCAAGTCTCTCTGGCTCTCATCAATATAGCACTTTCTGCTGGCTAGCATCTGCTGTAATGTTTTTGGAAAGCAAGGGGTGCTTTCTCTGATACGAGTAAATTAAGCTGTAATTCCCTTGCCCCATAATGGTCTGGCAAGTCTTGGTTTTCATCTCCTGTATCTACATTACCATATTACTCAGTAGCACAATTCACTGACTCCTCTTACTGAGTTCTGATATTATTCTTTCCAATGGCATCTTTTCTACCAGCTTGCTTTTGAGTGTAGTTTGGTGTACTGGACACATGAGCACTAGAGCACAAACCTACCTATCTGTGTACTTATAAAACACATATTAAACACCCAGGTCTTGAGTACAGCATTTAGGCACTGTCCTGATATAAAAAATAACTATGTCTAAGAGAATCATTAGATGGTGCTGAATAAACAAAAAATCCAACCCCTTAATTTTCACAGAAAGTGAATGTTGTCAGTGATTGCTATCAGCAAACCAGATTTATCCCATAATGTGTCCATTGTACAAGTAAACTGGTTTATGACAAAACTCTCTAGGATAAAGACTAATCCTTCAGTAATTCCTTAAAAACAAACTCCTGGGAGGGAAAAATTTGAACATTTTAAGGGTCATGCACTTCCTTATCTGAAACACCAGTAGCTGGAAACACATTTGCGTGTGGACTCCAGGGCTGACAACATGACGGTACATCATTGACATGTCTCACATCCCTAAGCTGAACTATGTTGCTACTCTGGAAGAAATACACATTGCTTTAACTACTATTTTGTATTAATACAAATATAATACTGAATTGCAACTATACAGAATCATAGAATAGTTAGGGTTGGAAAGGACCTTAAGATCATCTAGTTCCAACCCCCCTGCCATAAGCAGGGACACCTCACACTAAACCATGTCACCCAAGGCTTCATCCAACCTGGCCTTGAACACTGCCAGGGACAGAGCACTCACAACCTCCCTGGGCAACCCATTCCAGTGCCTCACCACCCTCACAGGAAAGAATTTCTTCCTTAGATCCAATCTAAACCTCTCCTGTTTAAGTTTGAACCCGTTACCCCTTGTCCTGTCACTACAGTCCCTAATGAAGAGCCCCTCCCCTGCATCCTTATAGGCCCCCTTCAGATACTGGAAGCCTGCTATGAGGTCTCCACGTAGCCTTCTCTTCCCCAGGCTGAACAGCTCCAACTCAGCCTGTCTTCATATGGGAGATGCTCCAGTCCCCTCATCATCCTCATCACCCTCCTCTGGACTTGTTCCAACAGCTCCATGTCCTTTTATGTTGAGGACACCAGAACTGCACACAATGCTCCAAGTGAGGTCTCATGAGAGCAGAGTAGAGGGGCTCTGCTTTTGGTACAGAAAACATAGCCAAACAAGGACAAACTGGAAACACCTTGCTCATGGCTCCCCTCGTTCATCTTATCTATCTCTAGTTAAGTGCACAATGAAATGAAAATATTCTGCAGAATTCTTTCTAGGGCTTTGTGATGGGAACTTGTGTGACTGTGACAAAGCCTCTACACACTGAAGATGGTACATTATGCTTTTAAGTCTACATGAAGTCAGATTTCAAGATGATCAACACAAATCATAGAGAAAGGAAAGGAGGAAAGCGCACTGCTGTTAGCCCTCATTAGTTTATCCAGAAAACTCTTCTACTGAACTACAGATGGTAAGCAGAAAACTCCACAGCTTCTCTTTCTTACCTCTGCTTGTTTTGCTTTAGGACTTTCAACTGGAGACAGAGGAAGAACAGTGTCACCAGGTGGCTGGATAGGGATGGATGGCTTGCATGGATCTAGGGAAAGCAAAGATGTTTCCAAACATACATGAGACCACTAATATTATTTTTTTTTTAACGTTACACACAGCACGCAGTGACAAATTTCTCAGCTCTTTATAAACTCCTGATTGGACATCTGGAACATAGACAAAAAAATTAAACATCAAAAATGGTACAAGCTTTGGACCATAAAAACTTCAATCAGGAAAAGCAGTTGGATGCCTTCTCACACTTTAGGAAGCTGCAGTTAACGGATTCAGAACATTCTTCTCAAAATGTTAATGTAAGCACATGCCTTGCCACTGAGAGCAGTGAGATGGTGCAAATACAAGAGACTGTTCTCTTAAATCTAATAAATGTATAGACTACCTCAAATGTAACTAGAATCATTCGAACATTGATGGGAAAGCTATTACCTTCTGTCACACTGTAAGAAGCACCTTCTGCTTCTTCTTCATCTTCTTCATCTTCAGAGACTTTTAGTTCTGGCACTTCTGTGCCACCTTGATGTAAGCGAAACTCTGCTTCTGCATCAGATGGGATGTCATCTGATCATGGGTGGAAAAAGGGAGAAATAAAACCCAAGAAATATTGAATACAAGTCCATCAGGACCTCTCTTTATTATCTAAAAGTCTTTCATAATCCTTTCCTCCTGTTCACATGGTACTAATCACTTTCAGAACTTGAAACGTTTCAATTCCTTTCTTGTGTGCTAATCAGAGTCATTTAAGCAGAGTCATTTAAGCAGTAAATGATGGACTATTAGTATAAATAACTAAATCAGTAATTGAAGCCATACATTAATGGTTTTCTGGCAAATTTTCCATGTTTCCTGGCATATGCAGATCATTTTACACTAGCAAGGGAAGACTTTCTGCATAAGATTGTGGGCTTTTCACAAATTTACTTCTGGTTCTGTTATTCAGCAGGATTAGTACTGAATATGGATACAAAGCAAGCCTTCTAGTTAGCAGATGGTGAGAGGACACAAGAAATTTGTTCTTAAACCCACAGCATTGAGGTTCTTCTGTTTGTTTTTGTTCTTTACTCCTAACTCCCTCTTGACTATTTGAAACAACCCCCCTACATCATCGAAAATAAGATCAGGTTTGATAAAAGCTCATACAAAGTTTGATCACAAATGCCCTCATACAAAGTATTTTCTGCCAATAAAATTCCGTTCACACAACAGGTTTAAACGATGCACAGTGGCACCCTACCGTCATCCAGCTCTGCACCCGTGTCTCCCTCTTCACCTGCCTGCCCTTCTGTGTCTGCAGGCTCTGTGCCCAGCTCATCCTCCACATCATCCTCACACGGAGCTAGAATATATTCAAATATTGAGGAAAAAAGGAGAAAAAAGGACACTATACAGTGAAAAGGTTCTATGTTGAACTGCACCAACACTTTATAGTGGAGATATTCATTAACTGCTGCCAAAACAAGAAATGTGTCACCTGGAAAGACATCTATGGTGAAATGATACTTCCAGACTCCAGCAAATCAAGGAATGCCCTCCCCTGGGGAGCCTCCAAGGCATTTGCACTTAAGGCAGCCAGGGTTTTTCTGAGCAACAAGCCTTATGCAAAATCAAACAAGAAAGAGACTGGAAGGACATCAAACCACAATGAAGTTTACTGTTCTTCCAGGAAGATTATTATTTTCTTTACCACAGCAGAACAGTTGCCATCACTTTATAGCATACATGTAGTGGGTGAAAACTGGAATCTCACAACGTATCACAGCTGTTCATCTTAAAACTGAAACAGGCTTTTTTAGGGTGTAAGTCGGAGATAGAGTCTACCTCTGTGATGGATCATTATTACATTTGGAAACTGTTTAACTCTGTGCATGGCCTGAAACACTTGTTGTGCTGTGCAACTAACTAGGATGTAAGTTGAGCTATTTAAAGTGAATAAAAACATACATTCAAAACTTTCAGTTACAGTTACAGATCAGAATTTGATTTGCTGAGTCAAAACAAGATTCTTGAGTTTGTAATTCTGAAAAGGGCATCTAACATTACTACTTGTGACAGGATTCAATCACAAGAGGAGAGAGAAGACTGTGGGGCCTGAATCTCACTATTAAATGATACTTTTTAAAAAACAAACCTTATGACACCTTGTCCCATCTCATGCTACGGATGATTTTGCTTAACTTTTGATTGTTAAGCAGTTTCATAAAACAATTTAAGCATACAGAAAAGTGAGCACTTCCAGGGCTTGGGTTTGTTTGCATAGTAGAGTCAGTCAACTACATTTTTAGGTTGTGCAGTGAGTTAGCATCAATTCGTGTTCAACAACATGCAGACATTAAACTCTGTTGTATATCCTGTTGCATACAGTCAGCATGTACTATTAGGCACCATGTTTGTTAATTATGCACGTAGGATATGGTCCTGTAACAATGATAACAGATAGATTTATAACCTTCTTTGTTGCACCTATACGAGTAAACTAAGCGGTGCACATCTCTAGACCTGAATGCATAGTGTCATGCTATCATCTTTAGGAGGACTCCTGGCATGGCTCCCAGCAGTTAGCTCCCATATAGGGTGAGAAGCTGTTTCCAACAGGCAGTCCAGATGCAGCCTCCTGATTCTGTAGCCATATGGGGGTGATTCATGCTGCACCAGCTTTCTCCTGCATCAGGGAACAGGCCTTGATCCTTTTTGTTTACTAGTGACAATGTGAAATGGTTGGAACCATTTATATGCTTAGCATTGCTAATTAGGAGAATCTTGAAAACAAACCAACCCTCCCTAAAACTGAGGTCTTCCAGCCTCTCCTCTAATACAGGTTTCTGTTTATTTCAAAACACAGCCTTCAGTAGCTGGTTTGTCTTCTTCCCTCAACCAGAGAATTTATCTTTTCCATGCTTTTCCCCTTGTAGTACTAAGACAGATAAACATATGGGCTAGTTGATTTTGTCAACTACTGTGCAAAGGCACTTACATGTGATAAAGCACTCGTGCCTATTCCCTTACATCAGAGGGAAAATAAAATCCAGAATGCTATGGATGTGGAGCATAGCAGACTGAATCATATGGCAAAGGCTGGACTGCCCAGAGGGGCATTTATAAATCTACTGAACAAAACCAGTGCCCCAGTCTTATTGTTGCTTAGCTATATACAGTAGCTTATGTTACTTTGGAAAGAATAATGTCATGGGATGGTTTTATGGTAGCAGCAAATGTGAGTACTTGCAAAAATATAACTCTGCTAGGAATATCTGATACCACCATGTATATGTGTGTCGTCAGATCCAGAAACCATGAACTGACATGAGACATACAAGGAATGTTGGAGAGAGGGGAAAAAGTTCTTGAATAAGTTGGTACACAAAACTTCACAGAGGATTACAGAGGCACAGATAAATAACAACTTGGTGCAAGGGTGGATCCCACTGAGGGACATGGAGAGTTTGCAGGTGGCTCATTATACTATACATATACTGCGCATATACGTATATGCAGTGAGGAAAAGGAGCAAGAGGCTAAAAGCTGTCACACCATAACTCAGAAGCTACACACTATGGCAGCCAGAAACTCAGATCAGCACTTGGTTCGTATCAGCTAGCAGCTGTGGGCAGGCCACATCATGTGCAGACATCTTGTAAACACTGCTGCCTTTGCAAAGCAGCAGCAGAAGCAAAGGTCTATAGGCAAGCTAGCTATTCTGATGTACCAAAGCAACTCAGCTGTAGATCAACTACCCAGCCACAACCTACTGCTGTTCCACTGGTTTTAACACCTTCACTGCTTTACACAAATTTACACCCTTACTCTAATCCCAGAATCTTCATGCTTATTGGTTTTGTAATAGAGCTTAGAGGACCACATAAAAAAGGCAGCTGAGCCCTACCATCCTCCAACTTTCCTGAGGCCTTCCTAAATAATGTGAACCCCAAGTCAAAGGAGACACAACAGCCATCACTATTCCCAAAGATCCCAGCTTCAACCTTATTCTTCTTTCTGTTTTACTTCACCAGGTAACTACAGTTTGCAGTTGCTAGAGAACTGCAATTAAGTGTTCTCTGTCAATCATTCAACTGTGAGAAAGCCCCATGTTCTTTTAGTCAAGGAGCTAGGGAAAGAATAACCGGTCCAGTCTCCAGTTTATGAAGCAAACCAAAGCACTCAACTAGATTCTTCCTTCTACATTATTACTCCCAAGATAACCTCTCTGTCTGGCCTGCCTTCAGGAGGGTTACATGGTTGAGTTCATGCAAGAATGGACTATCTGAGCAAGGCGTGCATGCACACTCCCCCTTCCTCCCTCCCTCCCTCCACGTCCAGTCATGCAGTAGCGACAGGGCCGTAAGTTCCAGGGTTAAAGTACCAGCTCAGCTGCTGAAGGCATGGAGAAGAGACGGGCAGGGTTATTGTGCATTGGAATACATAGAACATCACCAAACTACCTCCAGGGACCGTCTCCAGCCACGCCTGTACCGCCTCATGGCGTACGGAGGGAAGGTCGGATGCTGAATTTAAAAAACAATAAATCGTAAGAAATCAAAATTAGACCATCAGTAAGTGTCTAAAACAGAGGAGTGACAGAGGGAAACTTCAGTAGCAAACACAGGAATAAAACCTACGAGATGTTAAAACAACGGATTCCAGGCTTGGGATTTAAATGGAGAGAACACACCCAGAGACCTACTCTTTTTCTAGGAGCTGTAATGTTAGAGGAAATAGAAATGGCAAAGTGAGATGGGTTGCTGCACTGCTGTACTCCACTTGAAACTCTGCAGAGGAGGGAAACTAAGAGATGAAAGAGCTGAGCAACAAGAGAGGGGCAGTCCTAACAGGCATCCCAGAACCTCTGCTCCCAGGTGCAAATGCCAGCAGGCATTGAAGAGCACCCAAAGCAGAATGAGAGTACCTTCATGCTATCCCAGGCTTTCACAACAAACCCCATCGCCACTGCTGCAGAAGGTCTCTCCAAACATCTTGTATCACAAAACACAGTTCACTCGGGAACAAATTTATCTATTAAATTAAGGCTGAAAACTTACAGCATATTCACAGGTACATGGATACGGGGCATAAAGTGACAGCCCTTTGAAAAAGCAAACTGCTGCTACACCTGCATACACCTGTACTGTTGTATGACAAAGTAACTGAAGCAGCTAATCGATCAATCAGGATTGTCCCAGTTTGCCCCAGTTTTAGGGGAAGGCAAGGAAATATTGCCTTCCTTCCCAAAAGAAGTTGGAAAGACCACAAACTCTATTTTGGAAGGATCATATTTTTCTGGCTGCTGCACCAATACACTAAGGAAAAGTAGTAATTAGAAAATACAAATGGAAAGAAAAAAATAGAAAATAGTGATACAGACCCTCAAGCAGAAGCTAAAGTAACCTTAATTGTAGTAAGCTTAAGAAACATTAAGAAACTACTCTAGAATATTGAATGTTACAGACAGTTGAACTTTGCCTGTTTTGTAGTTGTAGTGGGAAGGAAACATCATCTCTTATTTGTACGGAGCAGATTTCACACTGGAAAATCCCAGTGCATTCTACAAACAGCAATTATAATCATAGACAAACTGATCTGTAACAAACTGGATTTGTTAAAGATTTGTTAAGGGTTAAAGACCAAGCCAAACATCTACAACTACGAGGAAAAGATAATTACCTGCAAGACAATATGGCCAGGCAACATGAGGTAAAGCCCTAGGCTTTTTTAACAGTCATTTAACTTAATTTCATGTCTGCTGTAAAAGTATGCTTCCCACAGCATACTTACTGCCTCTGCAATTCTGGCACAATGGTCATAGACTGAGAGAACAGCACTGTTCACCGACTGCATGGTTAAGTCCAGGCTTCTGCACAGGCAAAGCACCTATGACAATGTTGTGGTTTAACCCCAGAAGGCAACTAAGGCCACATACTTACTTTAAGGCACACTGTAATACAGTCTAGAATAAATTCAGCAGGGACTGCTGGAAGGTGCTTATAAGAGAACTAGACTACTGGCATTTTCCCCTTCCAAAGTTTTCTTTTAAGTAACTAGCAACTCAAAAAGGTCACACTTCACTTCAGAAAACAGATACACCGTCATATCTTAAATAGAGGGAGTCAAAACCACCACTGATCACATTTGCAAAGCTTTTTGAATCCCATCACTCGCTGCTAATCATAGACACAGTTACACTTTGCAAAGCAGCAGCAGAGAATTATGCTCAATGGAGAACCTGACCCTGTTCAGTCTTCGCTGCAATAGCCACACAACATAGTCCTTCAGCTTTCCCTAAAGAAACACAGAGCCCTCACTGCCACAAAAACCACAGCTATCCCTAAAGCCAGTAACTGAGGGCTCATTGCCAGCACTATCAAATCATGTGTGCAGTGATGAAAAATGCTATGGAGTCAAAACAGGCAGATGATGGGTCAGAAGACGTCACACCACCAAGGAGCTGAGAAAGCAGTCACTTTAAGCAGACACAGACCTGAAAAGCAAAGTGTTTAACCAAGTGTAATGTCAGTGTAATTTGGAAGTAGTTCCTTTCAACCACTGCTGCCCCTGCTGAAGTACACTGCTCTTGAAGGGCGCAGAAACAACAGAGTTAAACAGCTGCAACTGTGATCCAGGAACCGGTGGTGTGGGGCTTGGGGGAGATTACCTCTGGAGGTGGAGGACTTTGAGGTTGGGACCATTTTTTCCTCCTCCTCTTTTTCACGGATGTGTGTCCAGTGCACATCTGCCAGGATCTCCAGAGGATCAACCGGATTTACAATCTGCTCCAGTCTAAGGTTTCCAGCTAGCATGAGGAGGGCATGGCATACCAGGTTGTAGGCAGGGTGCGTGAACGACAGGGAGGAAAAGGCGGGAGAACAGTGGAAAGGAAAGGTAACACATCAGAGGAAAGGAAAGAAGAAAAGAAGAGAAAACGTTACTGGCTAAGATCAGTTTGCAAGACAGACAGAAAAAAAGGCTCAGCATTGTGTGTGCACGCATACACCAATACAGCACTCCTCATATTTCCCATCAAAGCTGAATAATGCCATTCCAAAGGCAGAGAGATGCTATTAAAAATATCATTGTAGATCCTCTCTATTGCAAGCAGCTTTGCTGAAATGAAAGACATTCTCTGGGTGTCCAACAGTATGTGGTATGTAAATACCAATTCATCAAATTTCCAGCTCCTTCAGCCTGTTCATTATGATTATTGCCGAAACCATATTGCTGCTAAAGGAAAGGAGCAACCTGCATTGTAGTTTGATGCGCCAAAATGAAAGGTCTCTCATTCCCTACTATAAAGATTAGCACTCCTTTGTACCGTGGGTATGTATTCCTTTGTGAAGTCAATTACACGATGGATCTCAAGAGTTTCACTTCTGTGTGTATATGCATATACAGACAAGGGCATACACTTACTTTAGCAATTCAAACACTTTGTTTACTCCTGCTCTTTTGTACTGACTTGTTCAGGGGTAAATTTCTTTCCTGAAGAGTAACAGCATTTTCATTAGGACAGAGCAGCCCCTTCACTTCCCCAGAAGAGAATTCCTGTTACACAGACTAATTTGTTTAAAAGAAATTGCATTACTCCTCAATTATGTGTGTACACAAAGCTCAGCTACCTATGGTGTGTCAAAAGCAATAATGGGCACCTAAACCAACCAATAAGCAGCTTGTTCAACTGCTCAGCATGCCCTCATTCTACAGCAAACAGGTGCTCAACTTCCGTAGGAGTGGTCTTCAAAAGCAAATGACTTCTTCTGAAAGGAAAATGCCCACTTACTTTATAAAGTAGGAAGTCAATGTTCACAACAGCTGGATTACCACTGAGTAGGGCAAAACCCTGTTTCAGCAGTTAAGAACCTCAAAAGCAGTTAAGATTTTCAGATGGTGCACTAGTTTTGAAGGCAACAAGAACTATTAGCAGCATTTACGGGTCACACTCATTTCCTGCTGTCTTGTTTTAACAAAGTTCCTCTCTCCCAGCCATGTTTTCCCCAGCCATGGCACAGTGTTTGGGACTTTCATTTCAGGAATAACTACGTGTGAGATTTGGCATTAAAACTGCAGAAGAAACAGGCAGAAGGAACTGCAGGAAGGACAGAATTACCAGCCGATTAATCAAGGGAAAAAGGGTCCAGACACACAAACTCAAATGCAGAGTGGGATTCCCAATTTAGGCAAGTATTTAGCAATTTTGTGTCTCTGTTGCCTCATCAGAGAGCTCTCTTATCAATTAGCACAACCACATGGTCTACCAGAGCTACTGGACATCCTGCAGGAACAGAAACCTGGGCTTTTCTCACTCTGTACCAAAGCACTCGCATGCAGGCCCCAAGATGAGTAGAGTTAGCATTTGCATCGCCACACAAAAGTTTGTGTTAAAGGGTTTAGATTTACCAGCAATGGCTGAGAAGTATACAGTCCTCAGCAAGTCTTGGAAAGAGCAGGTCCCACATGATCTGCATGTTTTAAAATGGATTTCTCTGGGATTTAGACCAGTGTAACGTACACACCTTCAGTTACTCCTCAAGTCTCTGGACAGAGGCCTGAGGCTGTCCTGATTAGGGTATGGGTGCTTCTCACCTTTTCCAGTAAATAAATAGCAGCACAGGCAGCCAGGAAGGACTGCTGCTTGGCTGTCAGTCAAATCTGTTTCCTTGAGGTCTAAATGCTTGGGAATTTCAAATGACACCTGGAATGGCCTTCCCTCTCAAGGATTCCTGCTAAGCTCTGCAGGAAGCTGGACATTAATTGCACTCATATTGAAAGGTAGCTTTCCTCTAAAGGGAACTTCAGTTATGCCCTTTAGCCATCTTACTGATACTTCTCATTCTCACCATCAGAAAAGTTAAATAGGTAAAAATTGTAAAACCTCTTCCTTTTTCTTTTTTCTTAATTAAGAAAAAAAAAAGGTCATAAGCTAAGCTACAGTTGTTACAACCATAAGCTGCAAAATATGCAGTCTGAGAACTGCATATGCCCTCTTACCTTCAGGAAGGCACTTGGGTTTTCCGCTCATGCATTCTGGTTCTAATGAACCACATTGAAGGAATAACGGATTAGCAAACTATGAGGACCAGGTGCTTCAAAATAAACAATCATGGAAAATGAAGTGCAAGAGCACTGTGGAAGCTAACACAACCAGTTAGACTGGAATGTCAGGTTCATTTTGTGCCCATTATACGACTGCTTGAAAAATCTTGAGGGATCACCACAGCTTGATGAGCTTTCCCACCAGACTCTCCCCACAGACACACATTCAACAAAGGACAACAACAAAAAAGCAAGTTTGCTGACACAAGCAATACAAAGGCAGCGTTTCTGATGTGTCCATGTGTCTGACTTATTGCATGGGTGCAATTAGCCTGCATGTATGGAACAAATCTGAAACTCCCAAAGATGTGGGGGTCACTGTTCATTACTGCACATTACAGCAGCACAACATCCAGGCTTTCTAGGTATCCTGAGGCACCTGGCAGCTTTATCTTTTTCCTAAAACCAGTGTCAGTGTCAGACCTGATATATGGCACTTTGTCCAGGAGATGAAGATGCCAACAGCTACAGAACCAGTTTCTAAGGAGCTGGTAAAGCAACTAAATAAACCACAAAGACAATAGCTATAGAACCGGTTTTTAGGGAGCTGGTAAAGTCATTAAATAAACCACAAACTCCTCATGTGGGACCTGCTCTTTAAAACATTTCCCCCTCCTCTGGGGAAATGGAAGTGGAGATGGTATACGGGTACCTTTAAATGTACCCGTGTCCTCTTCATTTGAAAGACGTTGAAGCCAGAGGCCTTGCTGCAGCTCGCTCTCCCAAGGACAATACTCCCCCTCTACAGCAGAGGGAACCACACATCCATATATAACACCAGACACACACGTACACACACAAGCAATGGAGAGAAAGAAAGAGAGAGAAAGGACAGAATCAAACAGAGGCACAGTCTGGAAACCCAGCAGCTTCCCATGCTCCCACTGTATTCAAAGTGTCTGACAGGAAAACCGCTTGAATGAAACAATGTCCAAGAACACCATGGTTTAGCAGACTAAACACACAACATGCACATTACCATACTTAAAAAGCAGTCTTCACTTCCACAGACTTCAGTTACGGAGATACAGATAATGATGTTGAAAAAGTAGCCAAGCAGCCTGCTGAGCTCATCAACAGAACTGCTGCTAAGACAGAAAAACTGGACCTCTGCTTGCATTAGGCAGCCAAAGACCTTTATAAAGAAGCTCTTTGGAGTCTACTAGCCTTGACAAAAAGGAAACGTGAGCACAAAGACAAGATCAGCGAGAAATTTGGCATGATGGTGAAACACTGGGAACGTCTATTCTTAGCACAAACTTTGCATTTTGATGACTGAGACAAACACAGGGGAAGGAGTCTTTCCCTAAGATTTTTCCACAGAAATTCCTCTGAGCTAAATAGGAACCACCTGAATTCCCTGATTTTCAAGACCATCTTGGTAACTAAGGTGAGCTGCAAGCAGCTCCTGCTGGGATGCCCTGATGACAGTTACAGTGGCACTACCCCTTAGTGAGGCACTCTGCAAAACTGAAAACACTGCTTCCACAATGCTTCCAGCTCCTGCTGCCAAAGAATAATGGGCACATTCAAAACCAATTCCCAATAATAATAAAAAACAACAATAAAACAATAGTGCCACAAAGCTGTGAATTGCACATGTTGGCATGGTGTGTGGGAAGCATATTGTGTTGGTACTAGCGCTGTAACTGCCCTGTGGGCAAAGATCTTCTGTATCCAGAATGATCCACCTAGAGTTTTCATTGACAGTAACTCCCTCAGAAATCAAAGCAATAAAGAAATGAAAGAAGAAAAGTTTTCCAAGGCAAAATCTCTCTCATCCTGCATGGCAAATACTCAACTCAGTTTTCCCTGCCATCTAGCAAAAAGGAGGGAAGGACAAATCAATGAGTCTAACCTTCACTTGACTCCTCATCTTCCTCCTCTTCATCATCCTCCTCTTCATCATCTTCTTTGTCCTCAATCTCATGATTTTCCTCAGCCTCAATCTCTTCTTCACTCTTTCCCTTCAGGAGGGCGTGGATACGCACAGCCTCTTTCCATGGCACACCACCCAAGTCTGAAGGGGGTTGCTGAGGCAGCAGTAGTTCATCATCTTCCTCCTCATCTTCCTCCTCCATCTCAGACTCTGAACTACTACAAGGGTTTAGAAAGGAAAAGAAACTATTACTTCATGTTTCTTAGATCACTGACAAGTTGTTTCAAAATACATACAAGCTCAAAACATATGATGGAAACCATAACATTAATCTGCTTTCAGTATTTCACAGGCAGTTTATCGACAGCATCACATGTGAGCTGCAGTATGCCTTGCCCTGCTTCTTTTAAAGAAGATGAAGCAGCAGCAGCAGCAAAGTGCCTGCAAAGCCAAGTTCAAATATCTGTGCAGCATTAATTGTTACAGCTCATGACAGTTGAATACAGCAGAAACTATTCTTTCCATAACACATTGCTTTGGATAAACCAGAGCAAGAGGTTTTAGCAGTGTTAAAATGTAGAAGGTCACGTTGTTTGAGAATGGCAGCTACTGCTAGCATTTTGGATCGCTGAGATGGTTTTGGCACTTGCTGGGTTGATCCACAGCGGGCTTTGGGGGCAGAAAGAACACACAACATGACTATCAGACATGTGGGCTAAGGAGAGTCAGAGGGGGAAAAAAAAAGTACAGAATTCCTCACTTTTCTAAATCACAGACAGAACTATAATATGTATCTCAACTAAGTACACAGTGCACATAGTGGCAAGAAACTGTAGGGTGCAGCGCAAGGATAATTACAATAATGAGCTGCTTATTCTCACAGCAAAGTCTAAAACATGCAAAACAGTAAATCTTTAGTGCTTTTTAACAGACATCTCTTTAATTCTAACAGTTCCTCAGTTTAAGCAGCAGGGGCAAGAAATGGAACCACCTATACAGTGAAATTTAATCAAGCTCACTCTTACATGCCAGACTACCTAGAGCTAACTGAGAAGAAAGATGGTTGCATTTGTCACTGGAAAATTAATGTGAACTACAGCTCATTCTGAGAACAGATCTGCAGGGTCAAAAGGTCCTCTTCTTTTCTTTTTCCTTGCTAGATCATTGTCATAACAGACCTGCGTTTATTAGAGCTACAGTTAGATGCTTCCCATATAAATCTTCAAAGGCTGAAATTCATCTGGATTGAAGGACTGAAACTGTCTGTGAATGGTTAAAGTTTGGATGAGTCATCAGAGAACAGTATTCTACCTCTGTTTCCTTATGACAGCTATCACCGTAGTTAACAGCCTTTGGGAGAACCCATTCCACAGAGAAGAGAGAGGAAAACGACAAGTAGAAAATAATGGAGTGTACATTTCATGTACGTTTATAAAATATAACTTGTGCGGTTCTTGTAATTGTTTTCCATACACAGGTGTAATTACAGCATGGAACAAACTGACAGCCTCAAATAAAAAGGGCAGCACACGCACATTCAGGTGCAGCGCTTCAAATTAGTCTAACACTACACGAGCATATATTTACATGACATTATTCATCTACTTGTCTGAGAGACTATTTTTGATAGCAAGGCCAATCAGGAAAATGCCACTTTCTTCACGCTCTGATTGTCACATACTTCTTAAATTCTCCTCACTGTTCTGCACTTATATAACTATTTTCCTCAAATTACAACCCACTTTTTCACACCATAAACCGAGTGCTTATTTTGAACAGGTTGCTTGGTTTTCACACGCGGAATACTGAATACAAACACTGTTGCGTGCCGTGGACTTGGTGGGTATTCCAGAAGACCAAAGCATGTTCCAAAGGCGTTACGCAGATATCGTCACAGAGATTAAAAAGCAATGTTCCCCTCCTCCCTGATTAACTTTCCCACCCTTTGGCATGGAAATAGACCTGACAGGTGTTGCATGCTGAGGTTTTTGTGTGCTGTCAATGAGGTTTACTGCTGCTCAAACTGTTGCCATGCCTGTTGAGTGGGACAATCTCCTGCTCTTCAACCAGCTGGCTTATCTCATGTAGTATTGACGACATACATTCTTTACCACATAGCTCACTTTACCTCCTTTAGCTTTTATTTATGACTTGGTTTTTGTTTGACCTTTGAATACTGACAAATGAGAAGCTGAAAGAAGGCGGTGAGATGGGCTGGTACAGTGGGCATTCCTTTCATCATGGCAACCTCTTGCCAAAGGAATTAATTCAACACCTGAAACTATTTTTTTTTCTCCTATAAAGCAGAGATCAACTGCTTTATAGATGCATAAGAAGTCAAGCATCTCATTAAAAAGGTGCACCTACAGGAACTGAGGTACAGGAATGGAACTGAAACCTGAGCTGTGGAAATGACCCTCTTCCCTTGCCACGCAGCTCTACATGACACTGCTTCCAAAGGCCACAGGGTATTATACCAAAACTGCAGATGACATACTGGGTGTTACTGCAAGGTAAAGGCCGTGAATAAGGCACCTAAAGGGCTCTCAACCCTTCAAAACTGTGTAGTCAGGGCTGGGTTGCTGATGTGATCATTCTTGTTGAAGCTTAAACAAGATCACCTCTCACTTGAAAAAATATACTTTGAATATTGTTTTCTGCAAGCTTTCTCTGCAGTGTGCATGCTCCTGTGTGTGTGTGATGGGATGCTGTGCACCAAAATGTGCGGTCTTTACCTGATTCAGAGCTAACATCTCAGTGAACCCTGAAGCCAAATCCATCGCTCTGTCAGACACAGAGGGAACGAAGAGTTCCTCATCCTCTCTGCCTGCTCCTAACCCTGTGGGGCTGCACCAAGACAGTGAACATGATCAAATTAGGGCTTTGGTTGGCTTGTTGCAGGAGTTGTTTTGCTGCTGAAGAAGTTGTCAGACTTTTCCTTGTTTTTTGGTTTTGGTTTTTCTGTGATGTATCATGGAGCAGGTAGAGCTGAACAGAGGATAGCAGGTAATCAGAAAATCACCTGGTATCATCTAAAAAATCTTTCTGATATTTGGCCCACCCACCCTTATCAGTCCTCTGCGTAAATTGCTTGCCATGTCTGGATTTGGGACAAAATACTCTCCAGTTCAAACTGGCAGGGAATTTGATGCATTTTCTTTCCTCTCTGCCACAGAATGTGAGCTGCCCACCAAACACTACTTTCCACATGTTAAATTACATAATTGGGTCTATTACAGACTGAAATATTCAGTTTAATACAGGTTATGGGGACATATGTAGAACAAAGGGAGCTAAACACAATACCCTACGAGAGGAAATCCAACTCACTAATGTAATAGTGTATTGCTGTCAGTCCCCAAAGTCTCACAGAACACCTTTTGGTGATGACCAACAGCTTCATGCCAAAACTCCACTTTTTTTTAATTAACTCCTCCTCTTTGGAATTCTTCTGCCACTTACTGATGGAATTACTGTGTCCTGATTTATTGAAATCAAGACCAACAATAACAGTGCTCCACACTAGTAAATTTTGGTTTAGAGCTACAAACATAAAGGACTAAAAACCCCTCAATATCATTAATATCTATACTGTCACAGTTTATGTAATTCCTAGACCTAAGCAGGGAGCTAAAGGAAGACTGAGTGAAGCAAACAGAATTTATCTCCCATAAATAGTCCCAAGATTATACAAACAGAGCACTGGAGAAAACCTCAATTACATAGAATATCAGAACAGCATCCTGTAAAGAAAGTAATGTTAAGAAATTCATCAAAAAGTATTATTTAGCTTTCAGACATAACAGCTGTACAAGACATTAGTAACTGCCAGGCACGTAAATGAAAGTCACACCTTCGTGAGTCCACACATACACACTCTGTCAAGGCTGAGTTCAGGCTACTAAGTTACTCCTTTCCAGTGTGATGTGCTTATACACCGCTTTGCAGATAACAGAAGTTTGTGAGGGTACAACATGTTTTTCAACAGCCACAGCTATTGCTTCAAATCAACGTCTCTCAGGCACTGCATCAGCATTCAGTCAAGATTACACGTGTGTCAAGCTATCTTGAATTGTGATGCAAACCATACAGAAAAAGAGTTAATTTTGGAGCCCCGTCCCATTTGAATCCATGCTCTGTTTGCTCAAAACTCATTTGTCTTTCATACAATTAGGAAAAAAAAAAAAAAAATCTCAACTTAAGACTGAGTTTCATGGTATTGTAGGTTTCCTCCAAGGACGGTAGTAAGCTATCTGACATCTAAGTTAGTAGGAAGCTATAAGTAGCAAGGTAAGGTAGTAAGAACAGAAACTGCCAAGATAAAAAAACCTGTGTGCACATGGAGATCAACATTTTGATCAACTTTGGAAAGGGCATCCTGGTAAACAATACGTTACTAAAAGCTGAAGGAAACGCAGGGAAAAGTCTGTTGGGATGGTTACAGAAAAGCTTACTGACAAAGTGTGCTAACCTGCTGGGAACATCCTCTTCTGCTCCTTTGTCCAACACACTACTGAGGTTATGCTCTGCTAGTGTCTCTTCAGGAACCTCTTCCAGTTCTTCTTCCCTCTGCAGTGACAGTCGGTAGTTCTCCAGCTCAATCCGCTCAGGCGTGCCGCGCAGCCGCTTAGCTAGGCTGGGCTCTTCCAGCCCGTTTACATTAGAACCTAAAGAATAAGCCAGTGAATAAACAATAAATGCAACAATCAGAACTGTCATTTTTTTAACAAAACTGAGCAATTGGGAGAGAAAGGGCATGAGGCAGAAGGAGGTAAATAAAACAAGAGAATACCTTACTCATGTCATTATCCTGTTCACCACAACTGGCAGAACCTGCTGGGGAGCCAGGCTGCAAAAGGGAATCTTAGTGGTTTTGGCTAATAGATGCTAAAAAGAGTGTTAAATGTCCTACCTGACAGAGGAAACAAGGACATTTTAGCTGCAAGAACTAGAGCTGCAGTTAAATATATGTAGTAACTACTGGGGAAGGCCTGGCCACAGTCTGGATATATTTGATGAGACATAGTAGGAATACGCTATGAAGCACTTTTGGTACCTGTTAAAACTGTTACCAGGCAAGGTAAGGCTACAGAATTAGGAAGCAAGAAAATATTATTACTACTTAAAGATGAGGGAGGAAGGAAAGGAATGAAAAAGGTGCACTTGGAACAAGTTTTAAAACTTTCTATAGACTTTAATTAATTTGCTTTTTGATCACAGTTTGCAATGAAACTTTCTCTTCATTAGGGACTGTAGTGATAGGAAAAGGGTTAATGGGTTCAAACTTAAACAGGGAAGATTTAGATTAGATATAAGGAAGAAGTTCTTTACTGAGAGGGTGGTCAGACACTGGAACAGGTTGCTCAGAAACACTGTGGCTGCTCCATCCCTGGCAGTGTTCAAGGTCAGGCTGGACGGGGCTTTGAGCAACCTGGTCTAGAGGAAGGTGTCTCTGCTTACGGTAGGGGGTTGGAACTGGATGAGTTTTAAGGTCCTTTACAACCCAAACCATTCCTTGATTCTATGAAATGAACCACAAGGAAGGATCTAGGTGACACACTTGCAAGCACATGAATCCCAGAAAACTGCAGAGACATGTGAACCAGGCAGTTGGAGAAAAGTATACAGAAGCTTCATTCACTGTGGCACTCAATGAATTAAACTCTAACACACATTCATTGTATTTAAAATTCCAGTATTTTAGCTTTATTATTGTGCCCCTGTTTACCCTTACCCAGTTTACTATTCACAGAGCCCAATCTTTCCTAGCTTGTTTTGTTTTGCTAAACAAGCCAAGCCATCTTCTCATGAGATAAGCTTTTCAGTGCCTGATGATCCCCTATGTCTCTGCACCTGTCCCAGTTTGGATTAATCTTTCCAGAACCTACGTGAGTATACTTGAACACAGCTTTCCAGATGAGGCCTCACCAGCGTAACATACGACCCTGCCAGAGATCCCCCATCTGATACACACTGAGAACACATTTGCCTATTTATATGCCACAATAACACTGGTGGCTTATATTTACTAACCGATACGCAGATCTTTCTCCTTCTTTGCTTTCAACTGATAAGCACCTTATTGGCAGCCAAAACACTCAAAACTTTCTTAGTGCATGGTCTGGTACTTTCTGCTACAACATTTCTATTTTGAATAGTATTCTGCAACACTTTGCAGTTCTTACTGTATGATGTGCCTATCCTCCTTTGCCTTGAGGAGGGTTTGAAATTCTGCCTCAGCAAGGAATTTCAGTAGCAGATTTAAATCAACTTTGTAACTACTCAATGCTTCTTGTATTACTCCCTCATTTTATTTGGTTTAAGTATTTCCATGTGGCAGCCCTCCGGTGCTTTACTGAAGTCCAGACTGTTCAAATGCTCTACATTTTCCTTATGGAGGTAACCAGTTATTTGTCAATAAACACTGTCAACCTAGTCCAGCACAATCTTTAATGAATCCGTATCACCTTTTATATTACTTACCTGCATACGGCCAAAGGACTACACTTGCAGAACTAGCAGTCTTTATTCCTTCAAAGAAGGAGTTTTACCTACCATGTAAACTAACTGATACAAACTTATTCAGATTATCTTTTTCCTTTCTTTTTAATTGTTTATCTGCAAGTTCTATTTCTGTCACCCAGTTGTCACACTACCCTGACTTACATGATCAAGGTGTATCAGGATAGCTTGATTTAATCACAAAGTGCTACCATAAAGCTCTCAACTTCATTGTACGATTCTTCCACTCTTCCGAGTATTTAATCGAGTTTTATTTCCACTCATTACATTGCAGTAAAAATTTAGTTTTGCAGTTCCAAATATTGCTACACACTGACTTCTTCTGCTCCCATGTCCAATGCAATCGTCACAACTGGAATGGGAGGCCAAGTATGCCTGACTATATGTAAAATTGCCCTTTATGTCAGCCCCAGCTTCACCTTGGACCCACTTCTGCTTTCCCTTGACTGGCTTATACTTATCATGCTTAGGGAATACAGATGTTTGCCATCCTTTTCTTCATGAAGTCTAATCCAGCATGAGCTTTGGCAACATTTACTTTCTCCTCACAGGCTTTGACCTCCAAGACAGTTTTTGTTTTCTTTCTCCATCCTTTTAGTTTTTCAGTTTATTCCTAACACCCCTTTTTTCAGGATAATTACTCACTTGGTACCATCTTAGTCTTGCACACAAAACTACGCAGGCCTTGCCATATTTAGTGGCATTTACCTCCAACCCCTCTCCAGAAAGATAAAATCTCATTAAGCCAACTGCAGAAGTGTTTTTCTCTCTTCCCTACTGAACCCTTCTGTGATGTGTGCAAGCAGCTGCTATGCCCCTGGCTTGAACTACAGGGCTGCTTTATGGTACAAACCACAGAAGCTTGCTCAGGTGGCAAGCAGGAACTTTACCATGCATTTTCCAGGGATACTATGGTCTCTACCATTTCCTGCTGTTAAGCCTTATGTTGTGTTACTATTTTCAAAGCTTAGTGGAACTGGACTGCCTTTTCAGCTGGGATTCATATTTCATTTCATTCTCTCTAGATGGTGTTACCACCTCAGCCAAATCTATTTTTGTAATCTGTGTTACATTCCCCAACCCTGAGTTCACAGTAACAGGGGAACTGACCTGGAATATTGCTCTGCCACTTCTTGCTGACAGTGAAAAACACCCAAAGGACTTTGGATAATGCAAGAACACCAAAGTGAGGGAAAACAAAGAACGAATATACTAAAATCATCATAAAACAAGAGGTTTTCTACTGCTTGGAATACAGCTGCTTCAATAGAAACATCTTTTCACAAGCTGTTTTTAGGCTTTTCTCTTCTGATGTATACCTCAACATAGCTGCAAAGTCCAGAAGTATTAAAAAACAAGGAAAGCAAAAAACCCAGGACCTTTTTATTGTTTTCTAATTATCTTAAGGGATTTCTGTCAGCCTCTTCAAATTAAAACAAAAAAGAAATACAAAATCATTCCCATATAATTAAATTAATGGAGTATTAAAAAATAATGCTGCAATATCTAGGGTGGGGAAAAAGACTGGCAGCAATCACTCTAAGGTAAAATAGGACTGAAAATCAACCAGTGAACAACTGTTTATACGCATTATATTAACTTTGAGGCACATTTTTCAAAATACAAATCATCATTACCCTTCCCATCATGAAGAGCCAGTATAACCGCTTCATAGAGAATTAAATCAATTCTATCGCAGCATAACTGTAAGTGGGATTGACTCAATGCAACTGTGTGAAAAAAACACCTGAAGAGATTAAAAATCTGCCTAAACTTTAATGCAGCAGGATGTGGACAAGCCAAGATGTCCTGTGAGCTTGACAAGCACTCTCTGCCCCCAGATCTCTAAGAAGTAGAAAGGATATTCCCAGCCCTTTCTCAAATTAATTTATATATCCATATTCTTGAGATACAGGATTGGTCACATCCCTCCACTTGACATCGCAAAGAAAACAGCTCTACATTGGAGAACATGATACAGAAACTCAACTCATTACTCAACTGATTATCAGCAAGGGATTTCTAGTTTGCTCTGTATGGATCATTTGGTCTACTTGGTCTATTGGTTTTGTTTTTAAAAGGTGCCATGAAGCCTTATCAGGCTAGCTGCAAAGCCATAGCCAACCTTTTAACTGGAGAAATGCTACTGAGAGGCAAGTTTCTGCACCACGAAGCCATCAACTGTAAGAAGGAAAAGAATTACAGTTCACAAGTCTACATAAGGGATGAAAATAAGTCTAAGATATGATATTGCTAAATGGTTCATCATCTGATCATTTACTTATGCTATAAAGTTCAAATCTGTTTGTTGGAAGTTACTATGAAATAGGAACAAGGAAATTTAAAGCTTTCCTACCCTCATTTCCTTTATATTTATATAGTGCTGTGATCTACTCATATTTATATGGGTAAGGTCTACTCCAGTGCAGTTCTTAGAGAAACTAAAGCCTATTCTCTAACTCTCCTCTGGAGGTGAAAGGTGCCCCTCCCTGATCATTACACTGTTTTGTAGCTTGCTGGTGGGAGTGCAATCATTATCCATTAGCTGACATTCTACCCTGTCAGTGCACCTCGGCCCATGGAGCCAAAAGTCAGCAACTAGTCACAACTGAGAGAAAAGGGGCTGATGAGGCTGCATTTACCAGGAAAAAATCCCCAAGCTATGGTACTAGCCAGGGAGGGGAGCTACCTGAAAGCCAAGAGTAGTTTCTCACACCATCAAATGATGAGCTAAAAATCCACAAACAACATCCAAAATAGGGCACATTTTAAAATCTGATTCTTTATTTTGGAAGAGTCAGTGAGCCATTAACATTACACGGATCATTTGAAGGGAACTGTTTTTCTTCACATGACAGGCTGCTTAGCTGTTGCACAAAAGCTGCCAGGGTCCTTTATGTACCTCAGCCTTGACATGGCCTCCCTTCTGTAGAGATAATGATATGATCAGAGATAACATTCCTACGCTAAACCACTCCTTGCCTACATGAATGTCCTACTCCAGCAACTTTGGCAATTACTGCAAGGCTTGAGAAGCCCCTCTTGAGAGAAGATCTCATCTCCATTTCTGTCCTGTACTACCTTATTCTGTAAAATCCACACATTATTCTCATGAGCTAGATGAAATCTTGCCAAGGTTACTCCTTGACATAAAACTTGCTAAAGATGCAGGAAAAAAATGGGAACATGAGAAGAGTGAATTCTTCCCATAAAGAAACTACCTGCCTATTTTACTAGAATTTATTTTCTATTAATCACAAAGTACCTCTTTACTTCCTTTTCCTAGTCAAATCTGTTAAGATTGCAAGCTAAATTACACAGCATCTCTTGTGAGATAGCCAGTATTTTGCACAGACTCAGCTGTGGCCATTGGGGAGCTAGAGAAGTTCACATAAAGGAGTCTACGCTAAAACACATGCAAAAGGGGAAAAAAATTAATATATGTCTCAGGAAAACCTTTGTTCTGGATTTCTCAAATCATGTGCTTTTATGATGTGAAACGCTGCACCTGCTTATTTTCACTCATCTTTTCCAAGCTCTTCAGTTACTTCTACCTCCACACAATTGTTTGAGAACACACCTATGTTGGATAAAAGAAATCCTATGGAAACAGCAGCATATTGCACAGGACAAAATACAGAGATGGAAGATGGGAACTTGTCTGTGGGAGTTTACAGGTGATACAGTGAGCTCTAAGTCAGAAATGCTGAAAGTTCTCAGATTCCATGGCCACTAATTTCTAAAGAAATATCTTTTGGGGTAAGGTTTCTGAAGAGTGCTTGCAGTTCAGCAATCATCATCACTGAGGTATCAAAAAGCCAGCAAATGACATCCAGCAGCATTTTTAGGCTTCTCATTATCCAAGTGTTAATGTTAGATTGAGATTCAAGGTTTTTTTCACCAGAAGTTTCACCCTCACCTACTTCAGTTCTATTATCTACCTCTTTGTATTCCAACTCCACTTCTCATCCAAGGGCCTCAAAATGTTTTTCAAGTATTAGCATATTAGAACAACCCTATTTTGGAAGTAGGTAAGTACTGTAGAGGCACTTCACAAGTTCAGGCAGAGATTAAATACCAGCAAGGCAATCTCACAACAGACTAGGGGCAGTGCCAGAAACAGGATCCAGAATGCCCAGCTCCAACCCCTTCACTCTACACTTTAAGTCAAGACAAAACACGTTGAAGTGAGAAAGGGACTAACCTACATCTAATTCTAAGTTTAATGATTACACAGTTTACATGAGCAGGTTGAGCAATGGTACCTGCTATGAGATGCTCACTGCACTCAGCACTGTGCACATAAAAAGAAATCTTAATACCAAGGCCCGTTGTTGAGTGCTGCACATGCTAAAACAGTGAGTCAATAAAGACATTGCATTTGAATAAGAACATTTTGATAGATGTAGCCAGAAATCCTTTCGTTAATCCTCTCCAGAATTAGTATTTTAGCCAGTTAATGATTTTTCTACTGCACAGTAAGAGATACATAAATCATGTAGATGGCAATTCTAAACTGACCTGCAGAAGTGTGTTAAATAGAATGGATTTTTTTTTTTTTTAAGGGCTAGGAAGTGGTTTAAGGTTTTAAAGGTAGATTCATCCACCCTTTAAATTTATCTTCTCTTTTGAGAAACTGCTGGGAAGAGCCCNGTAGATGGCAATTCTAAACTGACCTGCAGAAGTGTGTTAAATAGAATGGATTTTTTTTTTTTTTTAAGGGCTAGGAAGTGGTTTAAGGTTTTAAAGGTAGATTCATCCACCCTTTAAATTTATCTTCTCTTTTGAGAAACTGCTGGGAAGAGCCCAGCAGGTCTGCTGAATTCTCGTCACTACTTGTTTGCACAGCCTCACATCACATACTGCAGAACTGCACATATACTGGTTAAGATCCCCTGAGGTTCAATAAGCACATTCTCAAAGCCAAAAGGAGTAATGTAACACCTCCTCAGACAGAAACAAGAATGCATTTATTTGAACGTAAATAGCTAGTAGTCATCAGATGTCAATGTTATTTTGATATAATGCTTCAACTGTCTCTCTTACTATCCAAAGGTATTCCCAAGCCCTCAGGAAGCCTGAATTACTCAGCTGTTATTAAGAAGCCATCAAATCGAATTTTCTGATGCCTGTGCTTCCAGTTTGATCCATAACACGCTCTGCTAAATATAAAAGCCCTTAATTCAAAGAGGACAACATAATACGAAAACCAAAGTCTATTCATAAGTAAGATACTCAGTGTCCATGCACAGCATTCAAAATGAGCTAAAACTTGAAGATGGTACTACTGAAATTCTTCTGTAATGCACATGTCAATCACTTACATAACTCAGTCATAAAGAGTAACTATGCTTTCTAGAAGATATGCTCTACTGAGTCAAAGCTCTTGAAGTTTGACATGGGAGTTGTACATAGGCAAACAGTCTTATGCAGGTTAGCCTGCAAAAGGGAGTGAAGAGTAGACACAGAGCAGAATAGGCTATCAGCAGAAAAAGGGTTTTGCCAGTGAGCAACCAACATACTACCATGTCAAGGCTCAGTTCTCAAACTGCCAGTCTAGCAATTCTTCCTAGCAAATCAGGGACCTAAACAGAGACATGGGGAAAGGAAGCTGTACAAACAGAAAGGTGTTGTATCTCAATGCATTTTCTGATGCAGAAGTACCCACCAGACAGTTATTAAAAACCCAATACTGCTTCCAGCACTGACCAAGAGGTTTTACAGCATTACTTATTTCAGCAGCATATGAAGTAAAAATCAGTGAGATTCCCATCAGTATCTACTGGTTCCCTAAACAATAAGGAGAAAAGGGGACCCCCTAAGTCCTACCCCCACCCCCTTCCACCACCATTATAATGTATGTGGGAATAATTGACAGCTAGAATATTTAAGGGATTCTGAAACAGATACCCCAGAAATAAACAGATGAAGATGTAATTCTTCCTCCACACATTCCACAACCTGCAGCTAGAATTAAGTTCCTTATAACTCAGATACTGTCAGTAAATGCGGAAGCCCCTTCTCCTCATAATCATAAAAGTGAATTACACTGACTAGTCAATGAAGTTATTAACTTATATGTTTATCTTATGGGTGTTGCAATGTTTTCCCCCACCCTCATACTATTTTAGTTAAAACATGCTTCTAGAATTGCCAAAACAGACAGCAATAAAACACGGCTTCCCACAACATCAGTAGGGCAAGGCCTACAAACAGCTGTCAGTTTGATTGATCTGACCTTTCCTTGTTTTCAGTTGAAGCAACCAGAAGCTAATATAATCAACCAGTTTTATTTCAAGGTTATATGTAATTTATACTTGTGAATTGAAAACAAATAAAAATTCATCTGCAACTTTATAGTAGAAGTTATGTGAGAGAAATAGATGGTGTTTCTTGTATGTCCACATATATGTGAAGTAGCAGCAGTACATAATCAAAGTTAAAAGTTCAGTATATGGTCTAACAATACAGGAAAGTTGTCTTCATTACAGCAGAGGCACAGAATAATCCAGGAATATAGCTATTTTTGACTCCTGGAAGAAGTCCAGTTTGTAGCTGATGGGTGGATAAGAGAAACAGGGCATAGGAGGTATTAGGTCACCTAATCCAAGCCCCAGGGAACACTGCTAACCTCGATTATTGCATCTTTTCTGACAGAAAATCTTAACATTTTTTCAGCTGCCCAAACAGGTCTTTGAGACTAGAGAGATAAAATCCTTACATCAATCTCTATTAAGTATGTTAATTATTGGTGTGCCTATTACTCAGGAATATTGCTAAGTCATTTCCATTGCGATCATTTTCCATTTTGTTGGTATCATCTAAGATGTCTGGGCTCTCTCCAGTATTTTGATCACTTCTATCGTATGTTGCCTGGCCTAGTTTCCATTTTTTGCAAGAAGCTGAATGTAGGAAGGCTGAAGAGTGCTACAGGATAATCTGGCTAAGATAACTTGGCAAGCATGAATTTTGTCTTGAAAGCTATTAAAGGTATATTACCTCAAAGAGCCACCTGGGATGATGCACATCCAGGGACTGTCAGAGAGAAAAAGAAGAGAAAGGCCACACTATATTTAAAAAGCACTATGATTTTGGCTCATAAGGTTTTCCCTTTCTTCAAGTGAAACAGTCTGCTTTAAGTAACTTGGAAATTAATGCTTAAGAGTGATTGTCCAGATAACAGTAACCCGTTTTATGTTGTTAGAAAGAAAGCTTCTGCTGTCTTCTCTACTACATAACACTTCATATAGCTTATTCATTGTGGCATCTATTTCTTGCTACTTATACATAGTAGCCCTCCAGAACCTCTCATTTCACCAGAGGGGATCAGACAGGTGATTCCCATTGTGCTAATAACACAAAGCTGAACCAAGGACATTTCCACCTAAAAGCAGTAGAGGAATCTACCAACAGAAACATCACCTACATTTTACAGGACCTGGTACTTCCAGTTCCACCTGGATGATGTTTTGATCATTAAAGAACAACCAATCGGGAACTAGAAATTTTATCACACATAATAGAAGTGAGGAATATGAAATGTTTTCAGCTTCCCGTTCAAGTTGTGATCAGCTTCAAAACATAGCTATCAAATGGATATCTTCTTTCACCTACTGAGCTAATAAACACTGTTTCCTGTTGCAGTGTACTACAGATTTCCGTAATTACTGGATCTCAGAATATATTCAGGTGCTAACCATGTACTTAATTTCTATCATTTGCATTGAGATTATAAAGTGCTGCAAATGGAACAGGCTGAAATCTGAGGCAGGCAGTTACAGGAAAATATAGTGGGGAATACTTGTCCTAATGTAAATACTCGAAAAAGCATTGTCATCTGCTCCTTCATTCTGTGGCATACTTTTCCATTACCTACATTTATCAAACATACTCTTGTATAACTTTTAAAGCAAGTGACTATTCCAAGCAATTCAGAGCTTCACATCTTAGTGGGCATTTTTCTGAAGCTAAGAAAACTCTTGTATATAGGTATATACATAGGTATACTCAAAATCTGCCCCAGTTCTGGAAAGAAAGCTACCAAAAGACACTACTCATTAAAAGATAACTTACACATTGGTTCTGATCTTTTAAACCACTGAGTTACCCAAGTCTGAAAGAATCTGAAACATCTCTTGGAAAAAAAAGTCCTATATTTAAACACTTCTACCCGCAGGCCATCAGATAAACTTCTATAACAGCAGAAAGGGCAGTTTCGAGATTTTCCTAAAAAAGAAAACACAGCCTTCTGAGATGACAGCAAACACAAGAAATGTCAGACTAAACATACATTTTTGAGAGACGAGGTAAGCAGCTAAACAGAGCAGAGAAGTGCCATCTCATCCTTAAAGAACATCAGCCCAGTTTTCTTTGGAAAGTAGAAGCTGAAACGCATTGCCAGGATCAGCTCAGCAACTGCTACGCCACCTTCCTCCATAAATGCACTTCAAAGAAGCAGGAGAATAGGTTCAATGTAGACTCCGGGGTATCTATTCCTTCCCTTCAGATTATTTCTAGTTGTCTGAGGGGTTTGTTTGTTTCTTTTGGTTTTTTTTATGTTTTGGGTTTTTTTTTTTTGTTTGGTTGTTTTTCTCTCCATATCTCTCTTTGTATTTTAGATACATTACCTACTACATGCCTTAATACATTATGCTGCTGATCACAAGCAGGTGGTACTGTTACTGGCTTGTTCTAATTGGTATAGAAGTGAATAGAAATTAAGTCATTTGTTTTGTTACACCTTACGCTTTCTCTTCACTGTTACAGAACATTAGAAAAAAAAATGTGTATTGAACAGTTACTCTGCTTTCTACAGTACCAGGTGAAGACGTGTAATACGTCTAAAACATAAACCAACGTGTACACAGCAGGCTTTTCACACTACCCTGGCGATGTGTGCTACAAAGGAGATGGTCTATGCTTGGGAAAAAATGCTTCTAAAATATATCTGATGAAGCAAGCTGGTTTAGGATGCATGGTGGAAAACATCTTAGTATTCCAAAAAGCATAAAACTGAGAATGAAGTTTCCAAACTGCTGTAAAAGCTAATTCTGTGATTTCAGGGGAAGTCATCTGTTTTTTGAAGGAAATAAAACATCCACACTGCCCACAGACTTCTGAGCATTTGTGAATAGCTCAGTACCTCAACATTTTAAAGAATGCTTGGAAAAGGTGCAGTTTTGTTTCATAAACAAAAATAAGATGCTTTCACCAAAAAGTGACTTTTGAGTGTCAGGGCCATGGAAGGAATTCCCTGCCAGCTCACTTCTCCTATCCAGTGGGGCAGGATATAGAGCTCAACTCTTCCTGTAGGCATTGGTAGGAGAACACCAGAAGCCATGGGACTGGAAAAGGACCACAGGCACAGAAGCAGAAAGTCTGTGTAGACTTCAAAGAGGATGATGTGAGAGTGCCTGGGAGCTTTCCAATCACACAAATATTTGGTGCCTTCAAGACATTGAAAACAATGCCTCCTATACTGGTACAACACAGAAGTCTGCTTTTACCTCTGGATAAGGATGAGTTCAGGAATTGCACCTCTCTTTTTTTAATTCATGAAGCAAACATTTGATTTCTGAAGAGCATATATGTAGCTGCAAAGTTAACAGCCTTCCTGATACAGAACAGTGGAGGCTGTTCGAGCAGTGCATCAAAATGACACTGTAGTTCACACACCAGCTCATGAAGTTTTACACTGCAAGCTGATAGCCCCTTCTCAGAACTGAAGGCTCATTTTAGCCTCAAAACCCAAACTATTGATCAAAGTAAAGAAAAATAAAAGGCTATTTTAAAGGCATAAATTGATTACTTTCTTCCAAAGAAGAAACTCTCATTTATAATAGAATTGGTTTGTGGTTGAATATCTGTGAGCTACATTTTAAACGTAACTGCTCTGGACAAACACCATTCACACTTACGCTATAAAAAGTCACCTGCTATTACAAGCTTTTACTTGCTAACAGTGGAGTAGGAAGCATATGAGAATCATGCAAGAAAACACACAGAACGACCCCTAATCCAATAGATCCTTGAGAACAGGAAAATGCAACTCAAAACTCTGATCCAGCTCTACGTGTTTGTCATGTGAGAACATTACAAAATATTCTCTTAATGGTCTTGAGGAATGGAGGTCATCTCCTCATGTGCCATTCTCCTGAGAGAAGACAACTGTCCAGTTAAAACACAAGACACAGCATTTGGCTACATGGCTCCATGCATACTCATTTGCTGCCTTTCCATCACACTGAAACAATCCCATCACCACAACTGCTGCTATACCAACAAGAGGAACTAAACCCTGCCAAAATGCTTACCTGTCACACCAGGCACAAAGGCTATGCCTCCCTGCTTCCCAGAGCTGACATGCAGTCACCCATGCTCCTCTTCTCCCCTCACACGTACGTATCACTGCCCTTCTTAGACAGTGCAACAAAGACCTCTGGCCTGCAGCAAGGCACACAAAAACACCTCCCAAATTGACCAAAACCAGTGAAGCCACAACACCAAGAGTGCATCTATTCAAACCAGCTTCACCGAAGTAGTAGAATATTTAGTTTGGGAGTCCTTACTAGGTTTTCTACAGCCATAGCTCACATTGTCTGTGCAGTGTACACCTTGGCCTCCAAGCAAACCACAACTTAGCAGCACAATAAGCATCAAATAAACAATACAGATACAGCCTGGAAAGTAGTGCTTTGCAGTGACAGATGGCACATGCCACAAGCTTCCCAAAATGGCTTTTGCATTTGAGCTTGATAGATCTAATCATTCCACTTTCCCCCAGCTCTGTATCCCCCACAGCATCCCTCACCTGGAACCAGTGGAGGGAGAAGGGAGAGGACAAAGAAAAACTCAGAAACCTGAAGTTTGTTTGGAGTTTATTCCCATGAATGTTTTCACACAGTTGAACAAATGATGTCTTGATTTCACAGCAACAGGAAAACCACGTGTTACATAATTCAAAAGAGACACACACCCAAACAAAAACAGGTTAAAAACAACTGCACAAATCAAATCTTCAACAAGGCTGTACAATGGAGACATGAAGCCTTTCTGAGCACTAATCAACTCACTTGAACATTATCTGTCACCAAACATATTTTATGCACACTCCCTCCTCTCTGAGGGAAGCAAAGCTTAAAACAGTTATTTCTCAGATTCCACTTTTCAAAAAACAAAAAAGAAAACCAACCCCAAAACACCCAAACATTTTAATTCTGCAAATAATAATAAAATCCAGCTCCTTCACACAAACCTGATGCTGTTTTCCTAAGACACAAAACCAATCAATAAAGCTCTTAAAGTGCCCAGAAAAATTCATATCACCCTTCCAAATATACATATACAAACAATAAACAAACATTCCAGTGGCACAAGTCTACAGGTCTGAGAGCTAGAGAGAAAGGTGGAACTGGGAGCCCAGTTACTCCCAAGAAAAAGTGTTCTTAGCAGGATGCAGCCATGAGCACAGACTCAGCACACCGCTGTTTGGTATATCCTTCCTTGCTCCCCAGGGCATTTCTTGGGATTTTTTCAGCAAAACAATCAGGTCAGCTGTATTTCCACTCTTTAGAACAAACAACCTTTCCATCATGCCTTTGCCTTTCCAAATTTTCTGGGCTTCAAACTGCTGGTCCTTCAGCATTCTCCTCTTACACCAAAGCCACCCAAATCCTGATAAGAACACTGAGAAGGAACATGATGGACTGGGAACAGTCACGCACTTCTAACAGAGATTCCTGGCCTCCTATGAGTGTTGATTCACTGGGCACTGAATCTTGGTCCTAATCGGGCAACCCACACACTCTCCTCAGCTTCCAAAAATGCAGGGTCTAGTTCTAAAGTTTATAGTTAAATGTTCCAACAGAGAGAAATAAATCTTGCATCAGATCTCTCTGGAGTTGTAGGAAACCCCATAAAAGGGTTCAATAACATGTGCCATGTCCTGCAAAACACACCACCACGGCTCCTCCAAACAGAACATTCAAGGCACAGTAGTAGAGGAATTACATTTCCTGCCAATTTGGTGATGCATCCTCAAATATGGATGTACTGCTTTCTTTTAAGGGGTGGAGGGCATGGGGAAATATGGATGTGTTTGTAAATGCATCTCAGTGGTTTAAAATGAAGGAACCACAAACAGAATACAACATCACAAAATTAGTTTGCTGCTATCATGCATAATTAAATATTTAAAAGGGACTAAGTGAAAACAAGAACAAAGCCCAAATGTGAGTAATAATGAAGTGACCAAGTAGAGGATTTCATGAAGATATGTTTGTTTGCACAAGCAAACAGTATTGCTTTGAGCTAAACCATTTTCATACGTAAGGCATGTTCAGTGCACGCAGAACCATAAAGAGGCAATGTTTCTGACCATGAAGCTTATTTCTGTGCAGAAATAGATATAAAATGTATTCATACTTTGTTAGGCACAGAAGTGGAATTGTGTGCAAATATTATTGGATGCATCATTATAATTCCACAGACAGTTACAACGTGGCTCAGATAATTTACTTTAAATGGCATGCTATTTAGAGAAAGCAGCCATCCTTTCATAGCTCTCCAAATCAGCAAAAGAATTTCCTTGTATAAAGTCCAGCCTTGCTTACTATATTCACCTGTTGAAGAGTCTACTGTAAAGGGCTTTGATTCAAACATCGCTCCCTGAAAACACTTATGGCATATCCATAGGAAGATTAACTTTTTGTATTATATACCTATGATACACACTATATATTTTTGTGATTTTAAAGCAGGAGACCTAGTGCCTCTATTTTGTATTACATTTTTCAGTTTTGCATACTGTGGCTTGTATTTGGCTTCTGAAATCTTTCACAAGTCAAGTTACTGCTGCAAAGATCTCATGACTTGCCTTTTATTGCTTTACATTCTGAAGTATGAGTTTCCTTGGCAAGTCTTGCCTTTATGAACTCCCTGTTGCTGATGGGGACAGAAATGCATTGCTGTGAGAACACAAGCCTGAAAGAAGAAACTTCTTACAACAAAGCATCATCAGCTAAGTGACCCCAGAGAGCATATCATAAAGCTTATAGGGGCAAAGACTGTTCCAAGCCCATCTGTGAAGAGAGAGTGTGAAGTTCAGAAATGTTTTTACAGACCTTTAGAATGAACAGAAGAACAGCATTTGCATTAAAAGCACATTAAAACCATATAAAGTACTGTAAACGATATTAAAAAATAAAATAAATCCAAGACACAGCAGATTACAGATTATCAAAAGGAGAGACAGTTGAAAAGCAAAGTTTGGCATGTTTTTTCTCTTGGCAACAGCAGAAATTTTGGCACACAGGCAAATGCAGAAGATAGAGAAAACAGGCAGACAGGGTACAGAGAAAGGTTACAGGATCTACAACACGCATGCCACAGTTCAGCAAGATCAAAAGCACAGTAACCGCTTTCCCCAAACTCCCCTCCCCAGAGAGAATGGCATCCATCACACAAAAGCTTGTTGCCGCTTCCTAAACTGAAGGGCTGATCTATATATATTGCAAGAGCCAGTTTGACCATACCCTCCTGGGAACATCCCTTGTAATCAGCACATAAGATGCCAGGCAGGCTCTCTGGCAAAGGAGGAAAAACCTCTGCAGGGGTGATTCTAGTTGACTGATAAACCCCCCTCAACCTCCTCATCACAGATGAGCAATCTGCAGCTATCATCATTAGAGTACAATGGACAGACAAAACGCCAGCTAAGACTGTGGCCACTCAGTGAGGCACTGACATCTTTAGCAAAATTACTACATGCCAATCAGGTTGGTAACACTTCACAAGAAGTGCTTGTTGTGACCAGTCTTACCTCAACTGACCAGACCCACTGAATGTTATTTTGTGGTTGAACATATTTTAAGCATTAAGGCGGCTAACAAAGACAAGGTCAGATTTGGTGGCATAGCAAAGGAGGCAGGCAGTGAGTCTAGGGGAAGAACTCATGCAATTTACATTCATTTGGGATTCCATGACAACTAAAAATCAGGCCTTGAATGAGTCACCATAAAGCTCACTGAACAAACACTTTGCTAACTCAGAGCACTTGGGGGTTTTGTCTTCTTTAGTTGATGTTTCTGCTTTACAACTTCCTTTTGTCTTTTAAGCTAGCTTACATCTTCATCAAATATCAAACCTGTGCATGTTAAACTTGGTTTTTACCTAATCATTTTAGGGGGAAATTATACACAAGGTCTACCTCACTACTGAGGGCTGGCTCAAACCTCAGGGTCTGAAATTGTTATTGCCAAATTTCATCTGGTGGCATTTGCCTTAAAGGAGGTCAAACATTTTCAGAGATATGACCTGTATTAGGTGAGTCTACCACATGGGTGAAGTAGAGTCTCAGAAACAGCTCTGCCTCTCTCTCCATTTCAGACAAGCTTTTACTCTAGGTATTTGTCTACCCTGCAGTGAAACCAGGATGTTTATAGTCTCTTAAACAGACAATTTAATAAATTGCAAGAAAGCATGTACACAGATAGTTGAAAATCAGTTATACTGAGATGAAACCTTACAGATTCCTGATTACTCAGGAATAATATTCTTCCACTGTATTTGCAAGCTCAGTAATTCAAAAGGCTGTGTTTAGGCTTTTGGGGTTTCTTCTGAACCATATATAACTGTCAACACATCATGGGCTTCCTGATCTACCTACCCAGCAAGAACAGAAGCTAAAGGTAGGTAGTACCTACAGGACACAGCTATTACCCTAACAGAAAACTTACCTGCCTTTAATGCCACAGTGGATTGCTTTTGAAGTACGCTGCCTTTAGACTCCCACTTTTTAACCATTCTTAAGCCAGTAGTTTTAAGATACATATATTTAGAACTTATTTCACAAAGAAAACAAGATCTTAGCCTCTAATGGCAGTTTTACAGCAGAAAGGGAGAGAACAGCAGAGGCACTGCTCATTCTTCTAGCACTAAATGTACTTCTGTCATGCACATGAGAATGCACCACAGTACATTGCCTTAAAGCTGATCTAGCTTGACTCATCAAAGCTGAGTATGTTCTAATGTACTTTGGGCACTGCAAAAGCAAAGCTTTAAAAGGTCCAAAAGCTTTAAAAATTATGCTACAGTTATACACTGCTTTAGAAAAGCAGAAAGCAAACATGAGGAGCCCTAGATTTCAAATTCTGCCATGTGATAAAATGATGTCTGTTCTGTTTTACTCCTCTGGAAGTACTACAGTTCTGCTACAGGACTGTGTCACAGCTACATAAGGAGAGATGGAAATATTTATAGAAGTTTAAAGCAAACCACAACCTACTGTTTGCTCCAATTGTGATCACTTAGACGCTATTTACTGAACACTCATTTATAGATCAGTTGGAAGGACTACATCAGAGGGAGGAGACTTTCTGCCAGCAGTTCCTTTGATAACTAGTTGACATATACAGCTGAACTCTCCTTCCACTTCTCAGCACCAATAGTTTCACTCCAGAAGCCACCTTATTCTCACAGCAGATCCCCTGTTTTTCTATTCATCTTAAGGAATATGCTTCAGCCCCTCCCCCAATATATATATATATATATCTTCATTTTTAGAGAAAGCAATTTTAAGTCTATCCAGTGGTAGAAAAAAAGATGCTGTTAATCCATCTGTCCACAGCATTTTGCAAATATTAATTCTTCCACACCTTTTCCTCCATTTTGTCATATGGGAATTCCACACAAACAAGAGAGGAACCCATCAAGGTAACTACACTTCAACAATCAACTGTGCACACTAAGAATTTGTCAGATTGCATTCAGCTGCAATCCTAGAAACACATGTAGGAATAAAACATACAGTCAAACAAAAGCATGATTCTTATTTGCCTGTATGTTGTTAAGGTCTTTTCCCAACTGGCACTGCAAAAGCATTCTATTCTCAGAGTGTTGCTCTAAGTATGTTCTCTCTCTAAAAGCAGCTGATTTAGTTTATCCATAGTGTTCTGGAACAAATACTAGAAACCAAATCTCTTCCTTTTCTTGACATCACTAAAGAGCACTCAGGGGCTGGGCAAACGAGCATTTGTAGCACAGACACTTCTCCCATGTTAGAAAGAATTAGAATTTTGAGTTTTAAGGCAAAACTACTTCACAGGAAGACACACGCATTCATCACCCCATTCCCAAAGATACGGCCAGTAGCAGCACAGATTCTGGCAGTGAGGGAAGAGCACCACAACCTTCCAGCACCACGAAATTCAATGGGTTTAAGGAATCCAATCCCATTAGCTGTCAGACACCCAGAATTCCAAGGGAGACAATCCAGAAGTAATGGGATCTTTCCCATTCAAGTACCAGATTAATAGAGAGAAGCTCAGGAGAATGAGAAACCACAATAAGAATTCAGGCAAACACAGAATTCCAGTTTGTGAGCTATTCCAGTGCATCAGAACTTTTAACTTCAATAACACTGAGCTGCATACATTACATGACTCTTTACCTGGACCCACTCAGAGAAGACCCTCAACTGAGCATCTGTGTTTTCCTGGAATTCTTTCAGAGCATGCCCTTGAAAGCACTGAGAACATCTATGCCCCAAAGCCACAGTGCAAAATAATATATTAAAACTTTGATGCAATGCACGAAATTCACACAGCAACATCCCCCCTCCAAAAAAAAAAAAAAAAA
>NDXB01003523.1:195521-216572 GCA_002631895.1 Agapornis roseicollis | reverse complement strand
AAATGCACGAAATTCACACAGCAACCCCCCCCCCCCAAAAAAAAAAAAAAAAAAATCACATGAGTTATACAGCTCATAAAGTTGTGTCACATTAATTCTTACTGGTCAGCAGGCTGCCCACAGAATTCCCCTAGGATCTGCACAAGAACTTCTGACTGGACATAGAGAAAGGGAACCCCAAAAGCCACCAGCTGACACATGAAAAAGGAGTCCAAAGGGTTCTGGGCTACCTGGTGCCCAATCGAGGAAACTGTGCTTTGCAGGCGCTGGCTTGCCACCCTAACTCTGTCAAAGAGGCCGAGAGAGTACTGCACCACCCTGCTAAAGAAGGAAGCCGAGCTACCTGGGGCCCTCTCTGCTGTGGCGGAGATGGTATTTGCCCGTCCACTTCCATCACTTGCCATGGCGTCCTGCAGAGGTCCTTTGGTGTCCTGTAAGAATGCGTGAGAAACTCAATTCATATTCAAACTGAAAACGCCTCAGAAATATGCTTTTTTTTCTACATGTAAGGCTATATGTGCTGAACATGTTGAACTAGGAAGACGTCTCTCTCACAATTAAGATACCCCTTAATCACCACATATGGAGGCAAGGCCTGAAACAAGTGCATGCCTTCTCAATGCATAGCTTTACTGAAGCTCTGAAAAACAAGCTGTATATCAAAGGAAGTCAAAGCAGTAAGATTCTTGAAGTCTGCTCATCTGGGAAATAAAACAAGTACCATTTTTAGTCTTTGGGTTTGGCAGTAAATAGGGCCCAACTATTGGGATGGATCCCTTAGCCTTCCAAAAAGAAGGAGTACAGCTTCAGTATGTACTAATAAAAACCTGAGAAACAGGCAGGAAGACAAGCACTACCACTACCACAAAGGAAAATATAATTTAAGATGGAAGGGCTGTTTGTGGCATGTAACTAACCAGAACTTAGGAGACTAGCATGCAGTTTGCTCAGAGTATTTCATCGGTTTTGTTTCAGCAAAAACACTGAAAAAGGATTTGAGGAGATAAATTAACAACAAGATTGTAATGACAAAATCTGGGAGACTTCACTGTATTACACAGTATCTCTGGATCCAATATTTAAGCACAAATGCTTCCATTATGATAATATAAGAAAAGGGATATCCTTTTTTTTCATGCAGATTCCCTTTAACACAGAGAAAATGTTCAGAAATGAAGGAAGGTTGCCTTCATAGTGTATGCAAGTGAAGGAGAACTTCATGTTTCAAAGGAAATGCAAATGATTTGCTTCCTCTTAGGAAAAAACATGGAAACATAAGGCAAAACCAATCCGGGTTAAATTATTCATTAAGACTCTGTATGAACTGAGTAAGTATATCAGCTTACAAGAAAAATCAAAATCCTGTTCTGAACAGTACATTATTTTATAATAAGAACTGTGAAAAGAAGCAGTAATAAAAGGAACTGCTTTTAGATAAAATATATAGAACCACAATGACTCTCATGACATACAAAAGGCAATTCAATGCACTCTGAATTTTTCTAATCTCTAAAAAACAAGCAGCAACAACAAAACCCTCCAGCATATATATTTTTTTAATGTTACAAATCAAAACCTATTAATATGAATTGTTGGATGAAAATGAGTTACCTTTCCTGACAGAGGACCCACCGCTGGCCTCTTCCGTTGAGCATAACCAGAGAGTCGGTAACAGTAGTGAGGCTTACAGTAGAACTTACCTGCAGAGAAAACACAAATGATGGTCTACAATGAGAATACAGCAGTTCAGCACAATATAAATGTCCATCTCACTGCAGCTTATTTTCTGTTGCCATTGCCGTTGCTCCTTCTAGTTTCTTCACTATACATGGAGGCAAATGCTATCTGAAGTTTTAACTCTAGCCCTCCTCTCTCCCCCTCCTAACTAGCCTCCTTTCAATTGGGTGTCTGACAGCCATTTAGCTTAAAATCCTATCAAACACCAAAGCAAAGCTGTGAAGCTTGTGTGGTATCACATGCTAACAATGCAGCAGTGTGTGAGGAACAAAGAAATCATCACATGAAAAGCTGGCAGAAGCACTTTTGGAAAAAGCAAGAATGAATACAACCAGCAGAGGAAAGTGGGAGAAGACAGTGTTAACTCCCGAAGCACCGTCTCTAAAAACACACAGTGGCTCCTTATGGAAAGTACAATTAACCAGTGATTCATTTTCACTATTAAGACATTTTGTGATACTACTGGTTTCGTAACTGCCCACAAGCCTAGATGGGTTTTCACTGGTATTTGAACACTGTCAGGAAGTAATACCATAATACAAATATACAGTAATAACATAATAGAAATAATAATAATAGAAGCAAATTGATGGCGCATAATTATCTTTCACTGTACCACTGTCAGTGTGTCCTCCTTAGTACATGCAGTCCATAGTAGCATACCCTACTGCTATTCTATTCATACAACAGTGCTAATGCATTTCAAACCTATATTCTGATCTTTGCCTCTTCTTATAATTTTACTGGGACACTATTTGCACAATGCTTTGCTTTATGATGGAAAAGTGACAAATGCTATCTTTTGACAGTCTCTGCTTAAATAAACATTTCTTAACATTTACCCTTTAAAAAAGCCTGCACTTTCAATTCATCTATAAAGAACTACAACAGAAAAGCTCTCACATAAAAAATGTCACACTTTGAAGCCTAAAACCAGACACTGACTACAGAACATTGCAGAATGCTTATCAGTCAAAACAGCCAGATGAATAGTAACAATGCGTGTACAGCTTTGTTATTTTTTTTTCTCTCAAAGAAAATCTGGAAGAAAACATAAGCTAAATTTTCACTGTAATTAAATTAGCTAGGAAACGACATATTTCTGTTTGGCCATATCTGTTTCATATCCATAAGCAAGTGTTAGCCATTTAATTTCATTTCAGAACCAATTCTATTAGTGTGCTGAAACTCTGAGCTTTGTGTTTGCCTCACTATTTGGCTGTAGCTGCATACATAAGCTTGCTTGCAGAAGGGATCACTAAATCTGGTGGCAAAAATTGTTTCAGCCTATACAGCTGACAGAGGAGCTCAGTCTGTTATTGTTAAACATACAGTAAGATACTCAGTTCCTTGTGCATGCTCAAAATAACAGCATTCCTCAAAACATACTTTTTTCCAACTCTGGTTATGGATGAAGATGTTACTTTTATATGCTGATTTCAAAATAGTTATTAGGCCCTTTAAACTCACAGGCCAACTCTGCTGACCTTCTAGTCAAATAGTAATTGGTTTTCTGTTTCTTACTTGGAGACCGGTTTATGATTCTAAGTTTCCTCAACACTTTGTGAGTGAACAAGTCCATTACTTAAAGTCATTACATAATGCACTGTAAACATGCAATTTTGGTTTTTTTTTTCCCTTAAGCCTAGATGCTGTTTCAAAGGCCATTATTCTACCCAGTATATGCAAAAAGTTTCTTCCTAGTTACACACAGTAGATACCTACTAATTTCATAGCATTTCAATCTGCAGTAAAAGATTCTGGAGTTTTATCCTGTGGCATATCAGTTTACACTTTTTATTTCATCTTTGCCTCCAGGAGTGGGGAGAACTATCAGTACTAACACTTTTTTCCTGTTATTTCAGTTTCTACACCATCATGTCTGGATAAGAACCCTTTCCACCTAATGTCTCACTAGTTTTACACTATTTTGTACATTCTTTCCTCCTGAGACAGGAGTAAAGATAAATGGTAGCTGTGGAAGAAAATAAGGAAACCTACTGACATAATAAATAAATAAATAAATAAAGCTCTATCTGAGATACTTTTTTGTCCTTTTTTTCTTCAGAATACATGAAATGTCTGTCAAACACTGCTCAACATAGAATGGAACACATTTTAGAAGGAGAATACTTTTCACAAGCGATGTGTGATTTCAAATTACTACTCTTACAGGCACACTTTGTTGATACATTGAGTTTCAACTGCTGCCATATTATCTAGTTTCTTGGAACTGTTAGGTGTATCTAGAGATTCCCTTAGCATGCTGGACTCTTTAACTGAGTCATCAGCAAGCTCTGCAATACTATTCCTTCCTCCTCAGTCTATCAGATACAGAAAACAGTCATTACTGAATCTTCAGTAGTGACTTCAACACCACTTTATATATAGCACTGACTTACCTGTACTTAACTTTGATGCTCCATTTTTTATTACACAAACAAAGCTTAGTTTGTACGGATCTATTATCATAGACCCTGATTATAAAATTCCTACTTCAGTCACCTAAAATAAACATATGGAGTTGGATAGCTGTGATGTCTTCAAGAAGAAAAAGCTGACTACATTAGTCTCCAATGTGTTATTTTCTCTTAAGTGGCATTAAACACTAAGGAGTTTCCTCATTTGACAGTAATGAAGAGTCTGGCCTTCAAACTCAGGCTGCAAACCCCCTTCAAGACCCCCAAAACTATTTGTTTTGTTGCATTCTAGGAGCTGTTATTATGTTAAATTAATTATTAAGAGTCCAGTTACATTGCTGTAGAATGACCTGGCCATGGGAAGTCCATGTAGTTTCAACAGGCTGAGAGATGGTGTCTTTGGAATGGATGTTACCTTCTTCCCTAACTCACCAAATACTTCTTGAACAAAGAAAAAGCAGAAATCACTAGACAGACTTCCAGGCCAGTTAAGTGAATACTGACAAAAAGGCAATTTCTCTTACCATCTTCAATATCATAGGCGTAAGATGACAAGCGCAGAGTTGTCGCACAGTATTCACACTTGAAGCAACTGCGGTGGAAGAACTTGCCTTCAGCACTCAGCCTTTCCATCACATAGACTCGCTTGCGGCAGAAGTAACAGACATCACTGCCTCCCAGGTTTTGGGGGAACTCCTTCTTGAGTGAGCCCTAGACAGAAATAGGCATGGCTAAATTTGTGTGTGTTCGGACTCATCAACATTGCACGGTCGTATTTTCTCTTCATCTATGCAGATGATATCGGACCATCTGAATGGTGCAGTTCTCTCACACATGGATGCTGAAGTTCTTCGACACAATTCACAATTTTAACCAGGACACAGAAACTAACCTTACAGTCCAGGGAGGAAAGTCCTAGGATGCCAGGCCTACAGATGTCAGGAGTAAAAGAAGCTTTGGATAGAGAGTGGACACCAGTACTATTAATGATGACCTTTAAATAAATGACTGAAGGAGGCATATGAGGAAAAGCCAAAACCATTAGAAATCCCTCAAACAGCAATTCTTAGACCTCCATTATCAAAATCAGTATCTCATCCAAAAAATAATAATGCAGAGATAGCCCCAGTGGATCAAACATCTTCATTAATATAACAAACACTTTCTCAACTGTTTTTTGCACAATCCTTGGATGCTGAGATGAGATGAGATTAAAACCCAACATTTTGCAAGGAAAATTAGGACAAGCATGAGGGTAGATAGAGAAATTAAATCTTTCACAAAGCTACAACAGATTCCATCAGTGGTAGTAACAACTGGACACTCACAGATCTACAGTACGTCTAAACACAAACACGCATTATCTTCTGTACATTGTCTTACCAGTTCCTTCTTGTCTAGAAGGGTTTTGGGTTGCTCTTTCCTTTGAAGCTGATTGGCTATCTGCTCAGCCAAAGAGCTCACTCCGCCTGTGTACATCTTTATATACTTCTACCAGATGAATGGAAAAAAACAATAGTGAAGTGAGAAAAGAAAAAAAAATCAAATTTAAAAGAAAAAAAAAGACTAAAATGAGAATAGGTTAGGTGGTGAAAAGGTGTAGAGAGGTCAAATCATGCCAAGACAGTGGACAATATGAAGTGACAAGTAGTAACAGCAAAGCCAGTGTCATCAGAGATCACCAGTATAGCCTAGGATCAACTGTAGGAACAGGAAAAAAGGCTTGCATTTTACATCCTGGAAGTGTTCCAGAAATACTATGCTGATGAAGAAAGGAGATCTTATCTTTTTTTGCAGGGTATTTTGTACCTAGAAACCTGGCCATAGACACTTCCAAAGCCAAGGCCAAACACAGGTTAAGATTTTAGGTTCCAGGTAAAATTGGCATCATAACAAAGACCTATTAAAAGACATTGCATAGTCTACTGCAACATGCTGATCACAACAGCCTATTTTTATGCTTGTAATGGGAAAGAATTAATTTACATAGATGAGGGAGAACTACTTAACTAATGAACTCAAAGTGATTAAAAAATATGAATTCTTCCAATGCTGAAAATATATAGAGATTCACATGGAAACAGATGCAAGAGCCTGAGCCAATGCACCAAAAGCCATACCTGCACACGTCTGGAATATATACTTGTTCGACTGTGAACACAGCTTTATAACTAACTAGGCTTTTCTCCATTATGGGTACTGACCAACTCTCTAATTCTGGGTATCTGAAAACCCTCCGGTATTCTGAGAAACGTAGAGAGGCTGACTGTTACCTTAGGTGGCACCAAATGGGTGGTTTGCAAGCCAAGTTCAGTCACTGCAGGAGCAGAGGAAGTGTTTTTCACAGGGAAACATTGGCAATAACTACTTGGTTAAGAAAATCCCATGATTACATCCATGTTAGCTCAACCACACTGCAAACGCCATGTATTTGATTCAGAGCAGCAAGGAGCACACGAAGTAATTTTCCTTTTCCAGGCTAAGAAGTATTACAAATGTTTCTAGTGGGAGCCTCCTCAGCAAATGAAGGATCAGAGAGACAGTCCAGCTTCTGGCAAGTGTAAAATACCAAGGATAAGAGTTTTCTAAAGAAAAGAACTAAAGCTGTATCTCAGGACTCCCTTTACTCGTATAGCAGAACTTGTTTGAAGGACTCCATTTCCCACAGTTAATAACACAGCACAAATTTCACATGTGTGGTTATTAGCCTTTTAGGAGTGTTTAAGACCTTCATGTGTTCAGACATGAGAACAGCAGGAAGCATCATAAAAACTGAAATTCACCATAGAATGAGTACTTTGGGGGGCTTAGCCATCAGAGATTACTACTGCTGTTATCACTGAAATCCTAACTATTTAAGCTCCGTGTGACTTAAAGTAATGATGCTTTATTTCTACTCAGACACAACTTCTATCTCTACTGAATGCAGAGTACTTGCAGAATTTATAAGTGCAAGAAATAATACACGGTTTGTCTTTCACAGGTTCCATATACTTCCTTAGCTACTGTGTGCACACGCATATGGGCAGAGCTGCCATTCAATGTCAGACACTGCACCTTGTCAAATACGACATTTAAAATGGTGACCCGTGAAAAAAATTTCTTCAGCATTAATCTTTACTGGGCAAGAATAATTTGGCCAAGACTCTCCCTTTAAGAGATCAGAAACCTTTAAGACTTTCAAAGTTTTCTTAAAAGAGAGTTCAAGTTTTTCCATGAGGTAAACTGTCTTTCAGCTGAACCAGGTTTCCACAGAACAAGGTTTGATTTGAAACATTCATTCAACATTCATTCAGATGCTTCAGGATCTTTACATTTCTACCAGTACATATGAAGGTCCATGCTTTAAAAGCTGTGCTAATCTTAACTGACTATTTAGTGTGGGAAATTTAGTTGTTGAATTCTTGACTTGGGGTTCAGTGTTTCTGATTTGTTTTGCTTTTTCCCTACACATCACATTTGGCCTTATACCAGGCCTTAAATGAAACATTTTGCCTTTCCTTCTGTGAGCAAAATCCTTTAAGATACAACATTTTGTGAAGAACCCACTCCAGCTTAGGGCAAACCAAATTCCTACTATTTATGTATGATAACTGCAACTAGTTCTAATTATCACTGAATTTTCAGAACGCCAAAGTACTTTTTATTACACACTGTCCACTAAGCATATATGCACAAAAGCATTCTGCAGTTTGGCCCAAGATCTCAACAAAAGCAGCAAGCAAAACAAGAAAGCTTTACTGCAAAGCCAAAAAGACTATCAGTCCTCAAAAAAATAACATTTGAGAGTGGGATGCACCACTTTTCATCTACACCAGATGTTAAATGTATTTAGTTTCAAACTGCTTTATGGCTGACAACAACCAAGCTATGCCACAAACTGCCTCTGGCTTCTCATTTGTGCATGAATATGCACAGAAATTGCATTCCACAGGTGAAGCACTGCAAGCCTGGCCATCTCTTGTGGTGTGTCGTTGGCTGGTGGAGCTGGGGTGCAGCAAGCAAACACAGCTGAGTGCACCTCGCAATGCTCAGGCTAATGCTACCTGTCGAAGAGAGTCAGCTGAAGGTGAAGAAGGGCGATTAGAAGAACGGAGGCTAAGGGAGAGCTCCCACTGGTCAACAAAGAATCGGCGAGACGGTTCAGTCTCAGGCTAAAAAATAAAATAAAATAAAAACCAAACCAATCATACATGGCTCCAGAGAGATGAGAGGAGAAAATACAAACACTCAGGCCCCCTATGCCCACCATCAAAAAAAAGATGCTCATAGGAAAACTTGGAGGAAAATGCCCAGTGTATCTTCACTTTCTCCCTATCAAGACAGAGTAAGTTATTCTTAATTTGCTCTTTATTAGGCTTTAAGTCATTTAGGACCATTTGGAAGCAGTTACCTCCTTCTACAGATGTCCTGTAACCCAACCAACTCAGCCACTGGCAAAGCTCCCAAATCAATTTCCTCTACTCCTCTTGTATCTCCCACTCTTCTTTATTACTGGCCCAAGGCACAAAGATCATATTTCAGGCCATGTGAGACCTCTTCTATATTTTAACTATATAAACCAAAAGCCTGCTTCTCCCTGAGGATGGAAGAAAAAGACATTAACTTGCATGCATTGCCAGTAATTGGCAGCAAATTTCTAACCTAAAATTTACTGTAAGCAGATTGGAAGCATCACACTAAGAAGAACAAAACAATATAAACCAATCTGCTGTTCTTGCTTATCAAATGGCAAACAAAAAATCCCAGACTGAGAACTTGCATCTTTCTGAAACTGGTTCCTCACAGGAGGACCCAATCAATTGGTCTTCCAATATACCCCTCATTAAACTCTACGGCTCATTATGCTTATCTCCCAACAAATACTTCACACAAATAGGGAAAAAACTAGAGCGGGAAGTATCAGATAAATAGTGCTGGTGGAAAGAGCGCATTCCTAGAAATTATAGTCTGGAATGAAAAATTGTGCAAGTTTCAAATATTTGACTCTCTTTTACAAGAAAATTATGGTGCTAGTTATGAAAAGGAAAAATAAATGTCATGTAGCTGTACGACCCACAAAAATAGCTGTTTCTAGCCGCTCTGAATAGGAGAAACTCAAGACTAAATCTACTGGACAAAAAGCAAAATAGCTTGGCTTTCACAATTTCCCCAATTTAAAGAAATACAACTCTTTATAGACAAATTTTCTATACGTATCATACCGTAAACATTTGATCAAATTTGTTTTCTGAAAATGTCATACTTTGCTAAGCCTTCCTTCTCTTACTAAATTATTATTCTTCTTTTCCTTCACTTAAATCCCACACCATAATCCATCACTGCCTGCAGTGTTCCAACATCTGTTTCCTTTTTCCTCTCTGCCCTACCCACTTTATCCTTTCCTCTACTTTGTGTTCTCAGCCTCCCCTCTATTTTCTCTTCTCCTAATTCTGCACTACACAGAAATTCAACAGGATTAAAAAATTATTCCTGCCTTTGCATTATAATGCTGTTAATCTTTTCTACCCTCAAAAGGAGCCTAAAAGTGCTTAGAGAGCAACATAAAAGGTAGGAACAAGATGTTTTGGTCTAGATGTTCATTTCTGTATCATCATTTCAACTAAGCAGGGAAACGCACACAAGCATGCTGTCTTTGGATCATGCCCAAGATCTTCAGTTGTGTCACTCATTAAGAGAGGTGCTAGGATGTTTAAACTAGTCTTCCCACTCAGTCTTTCAGAGTTTCTTCTGTGTCCCCAAATCCTATCTAAAATCTAACTAAACATTCGCTCTTTATTCTTGGAGAACATCTTCACTGACCTTAATGACCAGCAAAGAACAGCACTGAGAAGTGACCTAGATGTTATAAATTTCCTTTTGACATGGCTTGGAAAAGTTATGCCCACAAGGAAAAGTTCTGGGACTGTTTATACTCCAGCAGAAGAAGACAGCTTGATTTTGGATGGCTAACTCAAAACAGTAAGTTATTAAAAAAAAAAAACAAACCCTCACTTACGTAGACAGTGTTTTCCAAAAAGCACTCTCCTGTTTACCAAATGCCGTTCAAGATAACTGAAAATAGATAGGGGCAAACAACTAGAAACTGAAGAAGCCACTGTTTAAACCAGCATGCTCCCATATGCCAAGGACGATATACTGGAGAGAAAATTAAGCACAAAACCAAACCAAAAAGTGTACATTAGAATCAAAGAAAATCCACATAAGCTGCCAACTCTACCACTGCGAATAAGTATGCGTGAAGCATGGACACAAAAGTAGTACTACAGAGCCAGGAAGTGTGCCTGGAAAATGTAAATGTTGTTGCTTCCAGAAGCATCTGTGAGCATTTGACTGGTAGACGACCACCGTGAGATGATTTGATCTGGACTCCAGTTGGTTTTCAGCATGCAGTCTGAAGCTCAGAGTCTGGGTTTTACACCTTATTTTTTATATTGTGTTTTGAGAAACAGAAATACTGTTATTTATCAAGCAAAGAGACAGGTAAGAAGTAGCAAGTAGGATAAAAATACTACACAAAATAGACTTGACTGTGTCTTTCTAGCCATATGACTGTAGTACAGTGGTCATCATATTTTGGTGACTTTTTCTCTCCCTCTGACCCTGGATGTGACTGGTACCCAGAATCCCACACTGATACAGGACACCAACAGGCACGGCTGTAGTCACCTGATGCCTCACTGCAGGTCTGGACTCCAGGAGGGCCCTTTGCTCAACATTCTCAGGCACTTGGTCATCAGAAAATAAACGAGGAGATCTCTGTGAGATGAGGAAGGAGGTAGTAAACAAAACAGGAAAAAAAAAAAGCTCCAAAAGGAATGCCACACATAAGGTATGAAATTCACATGCAGAACAGTAACAGGAGCTCTCATGTGAAGGGTGCTTTTGCTCTCAAAGGCTACTGTTCTAATCAAGTGCTAAGTTTTGACCCACAAGGCCAAGAAAAAAAACCAGTCGAATTAGTTGTTATTCACAACATTCCCACCTAGGACTGCTGCAGCCAAACCCAAACAAGCGTGTGGCCTCTCTCTCTGGCATTACCATCCAAAATAAATTAATAAACAAAACCTGTGGCTTTAGCATGCATAAAGAAGCTTATTTGCCAACTTATTTCGCCATAGTTCCTAATTCTCAAGGATTTCCTTTGCATATCTAAACCTGTACATACTTGTGTTTCTCGGATTTTCGCACAGAAACACATTTCCAGGGTAATAATGTGCTTCAGTTCTCATAAAGAATGAGTTAGTTTCCTTAAAGATGAAAGTGAATGCTGTACTCACCAAGGAGAGGATGCTTAATAAACCTGGCTTGTTGAAGCAAAATACAGTAAAACAAAACTGTCTCACAAACTGCCAGTTTTACTTCTGCAACTTTGCTGTCCTACTTGTTCTTACTGCTCTGTCATGTCAACACACCCCCAAGCACAGTATTTGACACCTCTGCTATTCTGGTCTTGCATAACAATCTTCTTAAACTGCTGTGTGGTGCACTTAAGTGACACAGAAAACAAGGCCTGGCTCATGGCCTGCTACACAAGACAGGAGTATTGGTTGCAGTATCACACAGCTTCAACTAATTTGTTTGTAGATTCCAAAAGGGAACAGACTACAAACATGTGCATGAAGAAACCTCAGACTTGATCTGTCAAGAATGCCAGGGTGCTGCGATGTATTGCTAGCTGTCCTTCAAAGCAGAACAGAAAATCAGGTTCACACCCAATTTATGGGAAATGCTTCTCTCATTCAGATGCATTAATAATACTCTCAATTTTCAGCTGCTTTCAGTTCCACCTACTCCTTCCTTGTAGATCATTTTCACTAAAACTAAGGCCTATTATAAAGCTGTGGGCTTCTGTATCACTGCAGACACATGCTTATTCATTTTCTACTGCCTGTCAGAAAACATTTGGCCCACAAGAGTCTTTTGTTAGAACACGTTCTGAAAGTTGCAACAATTTTATAGCTGGCTACCACTTAAGACTTAATTCATTCAAAGCCTTTACTGGAATGTCAATGAATTTGTTAATATGAATTCAAATCAACCAATTCTTTTGAGTGCCTTTCTTTTCCTATGCTTCTGTATTATACTGAGCCATTCAGAGAGACTGTTGAATATTTCATTGTTGAGAAGGCTTCAAAGTCTCCATATTAAACAATGCCTCATCATTTCTCCTTTTACTTTGGCCTGTAGGAGGCAAGATGGAATGCCAGCTGTTTAACCATCCAGAAAGCAAGCAGTGGAAACAATGCAACCATGTTTGCATGAATTAGCACCAAACATAACTCTTCTTGTTCCGCTACAGCCACAGCCTACTTCACTAAAGAGGTGTAAGAGAAAGAAGAATGGGAAGAGCTTAAGCGCTAGATCTACGGCAAAATAAAAGCATGTGGCAAACTGCTAATAAAGGCTTGTTATGCATTTATGTGGGTATCACACAGAAGTAATCGCTCCTAATTGACCCTCAGCAGTTCCAGCGTGTTAACAGCAGCATTAGGATAAGTGTGTTTCACTACCCAGTCTATTTGCTCTCCATATTGCACATATCCACCACAGCCTTGTGTCATCAGCATCCATGCCATTCGTTCATGCTCTTTACCCTTTCCTGTCTGGGACTCTGCTCCCCAGGATAGTCAGCACCAGGTTCCCTGTTTCTCTGCAGGCAACAAATTACGAGCTTAACAATAATCGCAGACCAACCTCCTAGTCAAAACACACTTCATCTGATTTTTCTTAAGATGCAGGCAGAAAAGAGGCCATCACAATATCAGAACAGTTTAGTAAAAATATTCTAAACCTGCCAAAAATAAGATGGCTCCTGTAGGAAAATAACACATATATTCATATAAGGTCAGTAAATGACAATATAGTACCACAATATAATGAAATTAGTACAGTAAAGATGGTAACACACTCAATGTAACTCATACTGTGATGTTAGATCAAAGGATGGAAATGGAAAGTTTAAAATAAGTGGCAGAATGCATTAGAAGCATGGAGTTTAAAAAGGTTTAAAAAGACACCAGTGTAACAAGGACACAGATCCATCTGACTTGCTATGAGGCCAAGACAATTTCAGGAAAAGAAATCATTCCTAAGGAAAAAAGAATGTCTCCAAAAGCAGATTTTGCAGCTGCGCCTTCAAACAGATCAGTTCTATAGCACAAAGAGCAAAAATTCTTCAGAGTTAAAAGGAGGAAGCCAAATTTTTTATTATTATTATTTCTTTGAGCGAGACAACATGCAAGAAAAGTTTTTTATAGGAAACAACATAGAAGATGGTCAAAGTTCACTTGGACCCAGCAGTAGCTAGCTCTCACAACTGAACTAGATAGCCAAAAAGACACAGGACAAACACTTGAAGAAGCCAGCAAGAGAAAACATGGAGCTAAAGGGTCCTTAGTGACTGAAAGCCTATTTCTCTATATGGAAAATTAATCACATGCCATAGATTAAAAACTAAAACTGCCTTAGCTTCTCTATCTGCAATCTTCAGGAAAACCCTTCTTTTCTCATAAAAGGTATCTGTCAAAATTTTCAAAGGATGTTGGCAAGAAGAAGACAGCTAGCTAGCACATCACAGACTGCTTTGGGTTGGAAGGGACCTTAGAGATCATCTAGTTCCAACCCCCTGACATGGGCAGAGACACCTTCCACTAGACCAGGATGCTCAAAGCCCTGTCCTGGCCTTGAACACTGCCAGGGATTCCAGCAGCCACAGCTTCTATGGGCAGCCTGTGCCAGTGCCTCACTAGTAGAATCACAGAATCATAGAATAGTTAGGGTTGGAAAGGACCTTAAGATCATCTAGTTCCAACCCCACTCCCATAAGTAGGGACACCTCACACTAAACCATGCCACCCAAGGCTTCATCCAACCTGGCCTTGAATACCACCAGGGATGGAGCACTCACAACCTCCCTGGGCAACCCATTGAGGTAGAGAGCTTCTTTCTAGTATCTAATGTAGACCTACCCTCTGTCAGTTTAAAGCCATTCCCCCTTACCCTGTCATTACATGCTCTTGTCAAAAGTCCCTCTCCAGTTTTCACAGAAGTTCCCTTTAGGCACTGCAAGGCTGCCCTATGGTCTCCCCTGAACCTTCTTCTCCACCCTGAACAAGTCCAAGTCTCTCAGCCAGTCTTCATAGCAGAGGTGCTCCAGCCCCCTGATCATCTCTGTGGCCTCCTCTGGACTCAGCCCAACAAGTCTGCATCCTTCTTCTGCTGGGGGTCCAGAACTGCATACAATACTCCAAGTGAGGTCTCACAAGAGCAGAGTAGAGGGGCAGGATCACCTCCTTCAACCTGCTGGTCACGCTCCTCTTGATGCAGCCCAGGATATAGTTGGCTTTCTGGGCTGCGAGCACACACACTGAAGCCGGCTCATGTTCATGTTCTCATTGACCGATACCTCCAAGTCTTTTTTCCTCAGGGCTGCTCTCAATCCATTCTCCACCCAGCCTGTAGCTGTACTTGGCATTGCCCCAGCCCACATGCAGGATCTTGTACTTGGCCTTGCTGAACTTCATGAGCGTGGCACTGGGCACCTCTCTAGCCTGTCAAGGTCCCTCTAGCTAGCATCCTTTCCCTCCAGCATGTCGACCACACCACACAACTTGGTGTCATTGGCAAACTTGCTGATCAAGAGTTAGTCCTGACTACTCTGCTAAAAGATAACATGCCTTACAGAGTTTATAGGCATATTAGCCTTCAGCAAAGAAACATTTTCCACCTACGAGGAAATTTATTTGTACAATCCTTATTTAAAGTTATGAACTGCAGCTTTTCCACCTCAAGATTAGTTCAGGATTGATCAGGGAGCAGTGGAATTTTATTACTGCAGTGGGAAAATTAAACAAAACATTTTAAAAAAGGATGCAACTCAAAGAAGCATGATGACTATGTACAAGACAAGTATTAAAGGATTTCAGGTAATATTTAACCGGAAGGACAACAAATGCATCTGCACAAACATCTGGATGCACATATATACACTGTGAATAGAACAGCTCTCTACTCCAAATTCAGACTCAGACTGAGTGAACACAAACTCTTATGAGACAAAGGTCTAGGTATGGGGGAAACAGAACCACAGTGGACATATGTAAGGCACAACACTCAAAAAAAGAACTTCATCTAAGTAATTCTTAGAGTTTCATGAATCCAAGGACAAATTTTCAGTCACACCTATTTAAACAAAGACTGGAGAAGGAGAAAAGTAGCATTTTCTTTCCCTCCAACCATTTAACTTCTTTTTTTCTGCTGCTCAAAACTGAGAAAGGCCACTGTACTTACAAATTACTCTACAGTAAAACCCTAAAGTCTCCAGTGGACTGGAGAGTGGAGACTCTCCATGCTTCTGGTGAGCTAATGCCAACCTATGTTTCTAACCTAAGAGGTTGAAGATGCCCTATCACCATCTGAAAAAAGAATATTGGAATTACATTTGTAAATGGGATATCCAGTAACTGATCTAGTCACTCGTACAAGCAGTAATGAAGAGAGAGGGACAGAGCATGCAGAGGGAATCACCTGCTGCCTGGGATACGGTGGAGAGGAAGGTGGAGTGGAAGAAGAGAGCATGATGATTTTTTTGGGGCAGGTCCGAGAACATTCTTTACGTCTCATCTTTTTTTAAAACAGAAAAAGAAAACAAAAAAATCATAATAATGGTAGAAAATTTAACATTACCACTGGCTTTGTTGAGAAAGGCCAGAACGCATGGACAGACAGATTGCGATCTTAAGCTCACGCGTGTCACAAATGACCTAAAGATACTTTATCTGAAGCTGAAAGACTTAAGTTTTCACCCATAACCACACAATCACATGCCCATTTGACAGATTCTTCTACTGGCAGCCAGTGAACAGTTTCTTACATCAATCATCAATTAAACCAATAGTTTCTGACTCAAGATCTTATGAGTGAAAGGTACAACTTGAAACTCTCCATACCACAGCTGGCCTGCTCTTTGCTTCATGAAAAGTTACTTATTACTGTGCCTTACAATGGTATTAAACCACCTCAGGCAAGTTAAACTCTTCTGTATTCTAACAGAACAGAAATAGAGCTGGTTTATAGCCAACATGTAGCCACATCTAATAGTCTGAATATTACACAACACACACACTGTCATGTGTCTTTGTGATGAGTGTCATCATTTTAATGTGGTAGAAAATATGCCTTTCTGGGTCTCTATTCCTATGTACAGTCTTTTCTCCACCACTTCTTGATATTAATGCATCTTCTGCTTGTTCATTAATGCCCTTACAGCTAAGCTGACACTAACATCTGGGTGTTCTCTTCCCTTTCAGAAGAAAAATATCAACTCTTAATTTCAAACAGATGCTACAAGCAGCTTAAACTGAAGGACATAACTTTGCACTGAAGCAGACGAGGAACATTTACATGCTGTTTCAAAAGGCTCCACTGTGAAGCCACTGATTTCTAGCTGAAAGAGTGGTAACACTTTCAACCACTACAGCTGTTCACAGATTTTCATTTGACCATGTCCAAGTCTGCACTTTAAATTTCAAAAGTTTCACAAACTCATGTGTTCTTTTTCCATGGCAGATCTCAGAATGCAACATTGTATAGGCATATGAAGTTCAGTCCTTCAGTAGAATGCATTTCTGAGCATGCAAACACAAAGATGGCTATAGGAAAGAGAATAAATATCACAGATTTTAAAATAAGATTAAGTAGGAAAAACAGTATTTGCAGAAATCATTGGTGGTGTACGTTCTCTTCTGTTGAGATTTCAGCTCCTGCTGGCTGTGATCACCTCAGTCACTGCATAGCTTTGAAAACCACAGTTCCAACAGTTACTGGTGCACTTTCATCACACTTCAGGGAACTATCTCAAAAGAACAAGCATCAGATCTCTAGAGGCAAAAAAAAGATGTGCACCAAAAGACATGTGATCCCCATCTTGTAAGCATCTATGTACACACCAGTGACTTAAGCTTGCTGCTGTTAGAAGACCTATGAGACTATATCAGAAAATGCTGAAGGCCATACACCGAGGGTATGGAAAGCTGGACAAAATCCCATTTAAAGGCACACTTCCCATACCATACCCAAACATTCAAATTCTCTTCTGGATAGACCATATGACTTTCCAATGGCTTCATGATCCCTTAGGTGCTCTTTCCCAAAATGGCTTGGAAAGCAACAGAACACACCAAGACGTTTTTATACAAGTAGGCATTCATTTGAGGAGATTAACCACCACACCCAGAAACACAATGCAGGTTTCTTAGGAGATATTACCATCACACAAATTACACACATTTTCACTGTGCACATACACTTAACAGTATCTTCGTGCATTCCTAGCTGCTACTGAGGTGCTCATAACAGCATGAAACCAATTTTGACAACACAGAACGACATTTCCAAAGTGCAGCTAAATAAAGCAAATTTTGCAATCCAATTCAAGAGCAAAATGCAGGCCACACAGTATGCTGCAAGTCACAGATTGGTGAGGTTTTCAACCTGCTTCATCTTCTGGAGGTTCTTCCTTTTTGAGAGAAAGAGCATTAAAGGTCTTGTAATGAAAGTAAAAACTGTTTCAGAACAGATTCTGTCAGGACTTCACTCTTTCCAGGAATTCTGTCTTAGCAAGACACCTCTACAACAAACATTTCGCCTTACAAGCTCATTGCAACTGCTGGCCTCGTAATTTTTAACTCCAGGGCAAAGTAAGATTCTAGATCTAAACTGAAAAGCAAGTACAGCTAAGGAATTCCATCTGACAGAAACTGGCAGGCAATAGCCCCAGGCAGATGTAATTTGTCCCATCAAAACTGGGGGTCCAACCCACACCACATACTTTGCAACTGTGTGCTTTCCCTCCTGCAATCACTCTTATGCTTTTACAGTATACCTTCTTCTTCCACACAGTTTTCAAGATGCAGGAAGGACCAAACCTATCAATCACAAGACGTGAAACTGCCCTTCTCCCAGCTGAGGATCTCAACTTAATTCTGCCTACTGGCAAGAACATTAGGCAACCTGTGGTTTCCCCTCCAATAATACGTCACCACTTTGTTCCCTTAGGAACTGCTTTGCTCCTCTTCAAAGGACTCCAGCAGAACATATTTGCTATGTGATATATCTTACACACAGTCACTGACAGAAGTTTTTTGCTCATAACTCTCATACCACACAGAAGAACCCTTTCCCACAGCTTCATGACCAACTCAGAAGAGTTGTCCCCCTAAATTGTCAGGAGCAATACTACTCCTTTATATCTACAATAACATGTACTGGTAGCCAGCACCAACTCCACTGCTGGAAATCTGTGGCCCAGGAAATAGCTTTGTAGCTAGAGTGCCACTGTCACTGTAGAAAGCCAATTCAGAACTCTAGAAAGGTACAGTCTCACAGCTACCAGATTCTGCATGCCTAAGCAACCAGAATGAGGAATCACAGCAGCCTGAAGCACTGCTTCAACAACTTCCTGCTAAATGGATTTCTGCCCAAGTTTGGCAAAGCTGACTGATTGGCTCAAGTGGATGGCATCCTGCCTCAGCTGATCTGTTGAGAATAAATGGTTCTATATATACCCATGGCTTTTGAACAAAGACAACTGATGTTATTCACTTTGGCAGGCAAGTAATAAGGAATCTTTGGAATAAGGACTGTGTCAATCGTTTCTTTGATCCTACTGCATCCTGAAGATTTTGAATCCTGGAAACCCAAATTTGTTCTTCTCCGTTTCAGTTATCCAATGAAGAGTACTGCAAATCCAGCAAGAAACCTGAAGAACCAATCATCCTCTGTTCATGCAGTAAAGCTTATCAAGGAAAGATCATCTCCATGTGTAATCTTGAGAGGGAAACCATCCATACAAGGCAATCACTGTCAGTGTTGAATAAAATAATTTAAGTCCTTGAAAGTAGCACCATTACAAAAAGATTTTCCTCAGTCTGCCCTACATTGCTGCCTATATGGATATTCTGCCAATGTAGAGCGGGATCAGAAGGATTCCACTACCACCATCCCACTTTTTTTTTAATATTGCAATTCAGGTATAAGCAAAGAACAAACACAAGAACAAACTGCTCTTTGGTGAGGGGAAAATCTCCACCCTAAGAGCAGGAAACAAAAGGTGGTCCTTTTTTTTGACCTATTATAAAAGGATGACAGTGAGAACTTGTGTTTCACCATAAAGTTCAATTATAAAGCTGTTGCAAAGTTTCAACAGCAGATTCAAACAGAAATCTCAAGGCTGCAGGGTTATGATTTTTTCCAAGTGCTAAAATACAAAACTTCATCCTTCTTAGCTGGGAAAGACAACCAAAACAATCCACTTTTCTTTTTTTTTTTTTTGTGGGGATAGTCGTCAACTGACTTAATATTGTACAGCCATATTATGTTCTTCTGTATCAGATCTTTGGGTACTCCCCATTTACATCGGAAGTATTCTCAAAAGACAAAATTTGCATTAATCATGGAAGATGTGTATCCATCTGAAAGCACGCATCTGCCTATAAAAAAGATTTTCATACGACAGAAGAGCAAACACTCAGTCAGGAAACCTAAACATAATGCTGTCATTTTTAAGACTCTCTTGACAGTCCTACTGACAACAATTCTTCTGGCTTGGATCTTCTTCCTTGGAAACAAATCTTCTGGATCATGGCAACAAGTCATGACATGCAGAATTGTATTGAATGCTTCAAACATGAATATCACCGTGAATCCTTAATCATACAGAACAGTGAATTTCCAAACCAGTGACACCTTCCTCCTCTTGACTCCAAAGTATGCTCTGATTAAACTGCAACCAGAAAGAAGCAGATTTTTCTCCAAATTATGGCTGCCAGGAAAGCACCTCTCAGTACTCTCAGAAGCAAGAGGAGGCCATTTCCACAGGGAAACAGCAGAAGCAGAAGCAGAGTAAACCAATGAGGTAAGTATACCTATCTGCCTAAAAAACTGTCACAAGCCTTAGCTGCTGAAAGTGCATGGCTGAAACAAAAACACTAGCTATGACAATGGGCCAAAACATGAGAGAGAATAAAATGTGATACCTGATGATTTTTCTGCTGAAATCATCTGTGGCAGCAAACCTAAAATTTCCTTAATTTACAGCAACAGAGGCATCTGCAATGCCATGTATGTGAGAAGTTGGCAAGGCAGGTTATGTTTGTCAAAGAGAAAGGGAAACCACAGTGAAGTCTTCTGTAACTGCAGAACACAAGATTTCACATGTGAATAGCAAACCTAATAACTAATTTTACTATTTATATCAAGGAAAAGCTTTAATGTCATAGGTGACATGACACCTTTTACCTCATTGGTTGTGATAATAGCTTATGTTTCAAATGTAAGAAAACACAGAAAAATCTGGATACTCTACAGGCAAGTCCTCTGCTAAAACATCCACCAAAACCCTAAGGAAGCTGAAACTGTGAGAAGAGGGCAGGGAAAATTTTCCTAAGTGCTTTTGAAATACTAAACCATGCACCATTACCAAAGAGTGATGTTGATCTTATTAACCAAAAGCTAGATTATTTTAAATAAGACTCACAAAAGGTGCTGGAGAAAGACTGGTTTAAAAACAGGACAGTGATAACTGGTGTTGGGTACAGGCAATGTGTAGTATTCATAATTGGTTTCTTTACCTGTTTCCACTGGGGTATGGGAGCAAGACGGCCCTGCTCTCGTCTGCTGGATGGCTGGTTGTGAACACGTTCTTGATAAGGCAGGACAGGTTGCTGCATGCAGGTTGTAGGGAAAATGGGACCAAGGAGGAAAGATAAAACAGTAAAGGAAACTCAAAAAAGCCAAAAGAGTGGGATACAGAGTAAGACAGACAAACATTAAAGAAAGAAAAAAGGGTAGGAAATAATTTCTTTAGCAACTAAAATATGAAAAAAAAAAAAAA
>NDXB01003523.1:170142-187156 GCA_002631895.1 Agapornis roseicollis | reverse complement strand
AATTTAAGGGAAAAAAAAAAAAAAAAAAAACAAAAAAACGAAAAGGCAGAAAAAGGAAAAGCATCAGTTAGGGAAAGTTTTAAACAAATATCAAGAATATATTCAGATGGTAATCTGCTGGGAAACTATAGCTCAGTAATTAGCTGAAAGGCCTACTCCCACTGGCCTAGAAGAAGCCAGATGTATGATGAACTGCCCATGAGCTTCTCCCAAAGCCCATGTTCTTCTGTTTCCAACAATTCCTAGTCTGGAGTGCCTTAACAGCTTTCTCTTCAAGACTGTACTTTTTTACCAACTACAAAATGGAACCTATTAACAGGTCTACAGTAAGTTCTATAGAGTCTAATCATTCCAATGAGGAGTAGATAAAACAAACAGAACTTCAGAGCAATCTTTGCACATTTCTTTGTACATTACCATCCTAATTATTCTGCTTTCCCAACACTCCACTCTTCCCTCAAGCAGCAGCTTCCCTTACAGTAACACTCTTACAGGCAGCACATATTTCAAGTGATGGGTGCTATGGCTTGTGCTTACACTCCAATTCACTGTTTAAACATAAGTTTAAAACACAAACCTCTAAGAGACTGTCCCCAACCAGTGCCACAAGTAACTGGTGGCCATTCTGCTCTCGCACCAGGGCTGCGTTCTCTGATGCATACATGCATGTGAAGTCAAACATGGCCACATCTGGCTGACCATAGTGATTAATGGCAAAGTCCAGTGATGGCAGCTGCTGATTAGTGGAGAAGTCAGCTGCTTCTCTGGCATAGTTTAGCAGAGCCTCCTGGTCCACATTCTCCCGTGAGAGTAGCAACTCTGTGTCAGCATAATCCTGCCAAAACCACAAAAGTAATGTGAGATAGCCAAATCCACAAGTTTATTTTAAGGCTGGTATATACAGCAGTTGGCATTAAAATGCTGATAAATCCACTGATACAAGTTTGCCTTCTAATTTTTTTTCATTTCTATCTGTGTTTATGCTTCCAAGAGAAAATCTGTAAATCAAAACCAATCTTGCAAGCATTTTTGACTGTGAAAGGGCTAAGAAACTCCTGAGCATTTCTCATCACATAATTTTTAGACAAAAGGCACAAGACTCCAATCCTTCTTTATTTGTCTGTGGCCAAACTACTTTTAAATCATCTTCTATCAGAATAAGATACAGGCAAATTTCCAGTACTTTTTTTCACTTGCTGCTTGTTCATTCCCATAAAACAACGGATGTTCAACTACGATAAAGCATTGTTTAAGCATACCTTAACAAGAACGAAACCCCAAATCTACGGAGAGAGAAAAAAATTGGAGAAGATATGTCTTGTAACACTCTTCTGACGTTTTAAAGTACTTCAGGCATTAACCACACATTAACCACAATTTCTGTTCTAAAATACACCTGTATAAAAGCACTACATGGTGGAAGAACATCATGTTTCCCTTCTTTCAGCATACTGAAAGCAAATTGTTCCAAAAAATCTTAGTTTAGAGAGAATATAGGAAAAGATAATACCCACATGCCGTATCACTCCTTTTTCCAACAAGCTCTGTTTTTTGGCAGTCATGACAAAGTAGTGCGTATCATCTTTGTAGTAGACAATGTTCTCCAAGTCAATACCTTGTGACAGAACAAAAGATATGGTGGTGAAGGGACAAGTTACATGCTACATAAAACACAAGAGCTCTCTTGGAAGAAAGTGAATTGAAAGTACATGGTTAGAAAGCCTTTGAGAGAGAATGCCAAGCAGCTTTCTCCCATTCTTTTTATGGCTTCAAAATGTGAATCTTCAACAAACCCACAAACAGCTATTTTACCTGTATATAGCTACCTCTTTAAAATATAGCTGTCATTACAGTTTGCATTCAGATGTGGAATGCAAGAAGCTGAACTCAAGATTCAGACTTTTCCAATTTAGGGTTCAGACTTCCTGAATACTATCAGGGAAATAAGTTCACCACTCCTGAACAAAAATGACACGTATCTGAATGGTATCGGCTTTGTAGAGCTGCACAGAACAGCCATAAAAATGGGAAGTCAAATTTCACAGAAAGCAGTGACTGGTTTCCTTGCACAAGAATGATCATTTATTGATTAGATTTGATACCCAAGTTACAAAGTTGCAATAATAAAACCAAAGAGTCTTCACTGGGAATCTGGCAATTGCTGGCAAACCTGTGGCTTCTCGCAAATCCTGGAAGAACTTCTGGTTGAATATGAAGGCCACGCCGCTGATCTCTTCTACTTTGGCTTCAGCTGTGGTGTTACGATTGATGAAGTTAGCTGTGATAGCAATTGCCAGTTTACCACGGAATTCTTTTCGCCGAAACCCTATGGGGAGGATAAAGTAGTAATGCTGAAAAGCAGAACACACCTTCAGGGAAGGCTCGGCATGCCAAGAACAAGTGCCCTCTCAAAATAAAGAGAAAGAATGGATTTGGTTAACTAAAAACTCCTAACACAGAGAGAGCAACAATCGCTTCATCAGAAAAAAAAAAGAAAGCTCTCCTCTCTTTCTTTTATCAAAAATTGCAACTTCCTCCAAAAATATTACAAGGCAATTCTCTACTACACAGAACAATAGTCAACACTTCAGTTCCTACTCTCAACAGTAAAAGCTACAACAGTACTCAAAGACAAAATTACCCAGGTTAAAACATGTAATTCCTTTGCTAGTGGACAGGAAGAGGAAAAAGACAACCCACATGTCTGATACAGATGGATTTTTAATGGGCTTTGTATTTCCCTTTCATTAGTCAAATGTCTCTCCACATTTTGATTGGGATCCTAAAGGCCATTTTTCTTCTAACTAATTTAAGAATAAATTCTATTTCAAAGTGAATTATGAATACACCATTACCTTCTAATGTGTTCCTCCTGCCATCCCCTCCAATGATTACTTCAAACTCATACTCAGATACTGGATGAGTTTTTGGGTGGACCAATGCACGCCAACCTATTCCTGTTAAAAAACTCCAAGTTATTATAAACAGCATTTATAATAGAACAAATACACAGAATCACTTCTTAGTATCCATAATCCCTTCTTCACATTGTCAGTAAAGATACACTGCAGGACAGATATTGCTGCTGACAGGGCTATTGCTGACTTGCACAGTCACTCTGTGTGAATCAGAGACAGACACACCTCTGGTAAACCCCCCTGACAATTACCTGTAAGAATCACTGCAACCTTTATGGTTTCTCTACTATCTATTCAATTTTAATAGGATGCCAAACAAATAACAAAGCCACCATCACCCATGGCAATCAGAGAACAGATTTCACAAAGATAAAAAGCAAAACAAGGATCATTCACTGAGAAGTATCTTCAGTGAATGCAAGGAAAGGAGTTGTTTTAGAAAGGTCTCTTCTAAGTGTAGTAGGCGTAAGTATTTTAGGAGTAATTATGATCTATCATGTCTTAGTCTGCCTCTGTGATTTTGTGATTCGGGTGATTTTGTTTTATACAGTAACTAATTCGGATTTGTCACTAGAAAAAAAAACCTATGAAAAATCATGAAGTGTATTGATAATTACTCTTCTTAATGGAGCATGAGGAAAGGACTTGGAGTCATAAGGAGTCTGTGTATCCTACCATAACTTCCCTTTTCTCTACTGGCCATTTCAATGATACTTGCTTTCATTCTCCTGATCCTCTGGAGGGTAAACGAGCCCCTGAAATTCCACATTGACATGGATCTCTATTCCCAAGATCAAGGCAACCTTCAGAAGAATAAGCTGGAGCTGACGGATACCTGGAAAAAAGCAGATGATAAATAAAAGCAAAAGAAAAGAGCACAAGTGCCCACGTGTCTCTGTTTGACATTTCTGACAAACTGATGTAAGGCCAGCTGCTACTTTCTTTTCCCCCTACTGTGATCCCAGCACTTCAGCCAGCCAGCACTGGTGTGTAATATCACAGCATGCCAAAAAACTTCCACAGAGCTGAAAACCCCGTCATTTTAAAAAAATAAAGACTAACTATTATTTAAATGTTTCAGTCCCCAGATCAGCAACAAGGGAAACAAACCAAACATGCACTGCAGCAGAAGGAGGGAAGAGAACACCAGCAGGACCACACTTTTGTCTCAGGTGGCAACAAGCTATTTGATCAGCGTAGCTGTAATACTGAACTGCACCTTCATCTAAATACCTTTGGCTCTGTGAGGGCATACTAAGTTCCTCACCACCTCTTCCCTCTTTAGTTAAGATAGGGAATAGATATGAAAATGACAGTGTGCAAACTCTGTTTATTTGAAGGAAGACAACTTGCTGTTGTGTTTCAGATAATGAAAGAAAAAACATTCCACCTAAACACCAAATTTCAGCTGTGCTAAGATACAAAAGACAACTACATGCATGAAGTACTGGAAAAATTAAAATGATAAGAAACAGAAAGGGGAAAAAGCAAAGTGCAAGAATGAAGTTCCACAGATATTCCAGTTTTACCATTCACTGCCAATAACAACAGGGCAATTTTTGCTTTGGACAAGAAATCAAGCCTTATCTACTGTGTTTCTGTCATTTTATGCTTCCCACTCTCTGCACAGTGGAGAACTGTGCATATGTGTCGCTTTATGCACTGTGGAGAACACAGACTGGTGAGCAAAAGCTGGCTGTGCCATGCCATTCTTGAAAGAAAATCTGAGAAGTAGTAACTCCTGCTCCAACAAAGCATTCAGCTTTCAAAGGAGACTGATTCCTCAGATTTTGAGAATCATCACAGTTATTCTCAATTTTAATATGTAAACCTCTATTTAATCAAAACTTATTCATAAACTGACAGTGATCTTGAAAATATCTTCATCACTCTTCCAAAAATTTACAAATCCAAAATTGTTCCTCCTTTTTCCACATCAACATTCAGAAGAATGTTCAAAACCATTTTTCTTTTTTACAAGTTGATTACGAAAGCCAAGAGAAAAATGTGGCAGCTGCAGGAATGTAATAGCAAAAATAGGAAAACTAACCATTAAATAGAGAAAAAAAGAAGAAAAATGTTTGAATCTTAAACTCATTTTTCAGTGCAGGAAAAAGATATGCCTTGGAATGGTATTACAATCTCATGAGACAACATATTTCTTTCACATCTAGCCATAGGCTGAAAAGCACAATGCAAAGGTAATAATGCAGAATTGTACCATAAGGACTTGAGAGCAATGCCTGGCGCAGGCTAAAACTTAACAAGTTACCCATGCCCCACCCCACCACCCCCCCTTCTTTTCCCCTGTGAAGAACAAGTGCTACTGTGTCTAGCAATAGTTATACTTACTGATATGGTCTATGGATCCTGCACAGAACTTGCCATAAAACTTTTTGGCGCCAAGACCCCTCAAGTCATGTATGGTGAATGGCCACAAATGCAGCACATTATTGCGGGAAAAGGCATCCCTCTTTTCTATGACCACCACCTTGGCTCCCAGGAACGACAGGTCAATGGCTGTACGAAGGCCACAGGGTCCAGCCCCAATTATTAGACACTGCAAAACAGCCAGCAGAGAGTAACTTTACAGTCCTAGGAGGAAACAGGCATTTTTACCACAGGTTCCAAGCATCCCACACCTCTTTGGAGTAAGTGCTCTTTGTCTGCAACATAAGCTGCAATTTCAGGTCTTTCCATTGTTACCTGCCATGTTTTGCCACTAATACATTAAAGCAGTAACCACAACATGAAAATAAAGCATATCACAGCAGCAAAGTTTGAAGAAACAGGCAGGTAAACTGCCCATTTGCAACCCTTGCTTTAAGAAGAGCTGCCAAGGCATAGTCTCCAAGCTATGTATGCAGCTGGAGAACAGCAGTATTTCTGAAGGCTTCTTCCTCTCCGATTCCATCCACCTCTCATCTTCCAAAGCCTAAGCTGACTTTTCTTGAGAAAAATTTCAGTAATAGTCAAAATTCCTCATCAGCAGTGGGAAGCATAGCAATGGCTATGTCAGATACATGAGATGCTAATATTTTTACAGATGTCATCATTTAGAGTAGCACAGTCAGGAGTTAAGTCAGCAGCTAACTTACGCCTATGCTGGTGCTTCTATGGCAGCAAAGGAAAACCTCAGGAAAGCAAATAAAATGTAACTACAAACTTTGTGTGACTTGATAACTTTTATCAAAATACATTTTCTCCAACTGAACCTTTGTCATATCAAAGGATTTTCTATCTTTTTCCACTCTACCCACAGACACTATCAGAGGCTATTAAACAACCTCAGAATGTAAACATCTGGCATTGGAGAAACAAAGTATACAGCAAGATCATTACTTTTAAGATCAAAAAGCCAAGATAGCCAGTTGACACTTCTTACCCACAAAAACCGAGATCCACAAAGCAACCTGGAATGGGTACGTGCATTCACAGGAATATAGTACCAGTCTATTCTGTCATATCATTTTTGTACTTTGGTTTCTATTGTGTATAAGCCAGACCCACAGAATAAAGACCTTGCTACAGTGGCGGCAGCTGCTGCCATGTGAGTATTTTCCAGATCCTTAAATACCCTTATGGCTGGACAGCAAAGCTCTGAGAAATTCTTAAGTATGCTAAAACTTAATCAGAACCCAACCTTCTGATAATCAGCCTGTCCCAAAGCAAAGCTCTTTCTTTGCTGGTCATTTCCAAATGCCAGTTTTTACAGGTTGCCACATTTGCACCAGTTTTTCACTGGGGTGTAAATTTTGCAAATAATGTGACACTGCAAATATGAAGTCTGAATGATGACTAAACCAGTCCATGTTACAGCAGTGAGAACATAACAACTGACATGTGAATTCAAAGTAAGGCTACTGTATGAGATGTCACGTAATCTGAGGGCAGAGATCCAAGCCTTGAGGAAAGGGAAGGGTAGAATAACAGCACTGCTTCTTTACTAGGTTCAGGAACCTGAAGGCATATGGGAGAAAAGGCAAGCCCAACCACTGAGCTATTGAATTCCTAAATAGACTTGTATATTGAACACGTGTTCAACTTGTCAGTTGTTAAAGTGGATTATCAATTAAGATCTAATATATTCTTCCAACTTAATATTGTTTTCTTTGTAGGTAAGTATAACTCTCAAACACCACTTACATCTTTCATTTTTTAACTTTTAAGAAAACAAGTTGAGTATATCATTTATCCAGGAAATAATTTTGCTTGTCTGACAGCTACAATTTTCAAAGAGACTGCATTCTATAAGCAACAAGATCTCACTGAGTTGAGTGATTTTAATTCTTCTGATGACTTTACCCATATAAAATAGATATGATGCAGTACGCAACAGCAAAGGAATTGTACTAAAATCAGCCTATTCAAACTCCTGGCTGCATAATCAAATTATAAATTATTTGCCTGCAATTTTGTCACAGAAATGTAAATTTTTTTCTTCCTCTACAACCTTCCCCCACACAAGGATATGGTAAACAACATGTTCAAGACCCTTGATGTAAAATATGTGATACTCAGTGAAATAATTCACAGTGAAAGTTGCCTTTTTTAAGCACCACAAAACTGTTAATTACGTTGTTATAAAACACAGTGAGATTTAAGCACAATTAAAAATAGAAGATTCTGCACCCTTTGCCACTTTCTTCGTGCTGCTTCCAGCTGCACATCTCTCACAGAAACCTACTTCTGATACTCGCACAGGCAGGAGTAACTACATGGGATGTCAAGTACAGCCAAGTAAATAAAGGCAACAGCTTCTGTTGCTCCTTGTTTCCTTTCCTGCAATGACACCAAACAACTGCTGCAACTTCATGCACTAAAACTGTCTCAATCCCTCAAGAAAAACTTCTTGCTCAAGATCTCTCAGACAGATTACATGAAGTTTCCAGTAACACCACCATGGTAATGGAACATTAAATGCAAACTGAAATCCTGTAATCGCTGTTTAACCAATGAAGAAAGAGCACCATTTGTAACTATTTACATTTGAACAGCCCATCACATCCAAGCCTTGCTTTCATGAATGCTGACTATCGGAAGTCTGGTTAACCTGGACGCTGGCCATGTGAGGCGCTAATTACCCAACACCAGCCATAGCTCTTCATCCCTAATTTTCAAGTGGGCAAATAAGAGGTACGCTACAGAGAATGCAAACTTCAAAACTGGTATATGTTCAAGTGCAGAGAAGCCGACCTTCCTAAAGAAATGATTGAATTCTGTTCTGATAACACAGGTAAAACCTTAATTCTTATTTTAAATTCTACCACCTCCATATGCCCACTTAAACATTTGTATTTTTTAATCAGTGTTTTGCAAATTACTTTAAGCATTACGAATATAAAATTAAGTAAGCTAGTCTCCTAGATAAAGTATGATTCAGTTTTACAAAAGGCTTCTATTTTGAATAGTTATGATTATCTCTTCGGAATGACATATAAACTTAATGGTGGACTTAATGGCAGATACTGCTAGGATAGGAAACGAGTAATTAACAGAAGCATATGTGAAAAATACATAAAGAATACATATAATTTCTTTACATTAAAGATTTCAACAAAGTTTACACATACAAAAAAAATCTATCATCACAGGCATATATTCTTTCACACATGCTAATAAAAAATAAGTACATTTTAACCAATTCTCACTTTCTCTCTGATACTAATTTCACTACTCAAAATGGTGTGAATCCCAAATCCACAGTCCTATGTATTTCTGGATTGAGGCAGAGGAGGATGCTACCTTTAATTTATTCACTATCCACCCTTTTTACTTGTGTTTCCATACAGCATCTCACCAACAGCTTCATAGAAAGACTGGAAAATTACTCTCTGGCTTGCTCCATTCCTCTCCCTCTTTTCCTTTATTCTTTCTTGTAGCTGGGTGTCAAACCCCCCCTCGTATCTTTTCCTTTGTTTTTTTTTTATTTTTTAAATGTCCTCGTAAACAAGCACTACCCAAATCACTCATTCTTCCATTAAATCTCTTCTTTCATGTCACATCTCTATTATCAAAGCAACCTTTCCTTCAGTGGTAACAAACACAGTCTTGCCCACTAAGATATATTCAGAGCTCAGATGCAAAAATCAATCTTCTGGTCTATTACTTCAAATAAGTTAAAATACCTCTACATTCTTTCAGAGCTTTCTGAGTCTCCTTATTATTAAAAAACAAGCCACCTGCTTTCATTTCAGAGCCCTTAACATCCTATTTCAGTTGTACCCATCACATTTCATTCAAAATAAATTCCTCAATACAATGAATAAAAAGTGCAGTCAGTTTTCATGAAAACAGTTTCGAATTTGTCTCCATGATGTTCATATAGTGCTCAGAAGATTTATTCCTAAATGGACACAAAAAATCACTATATTTAACTTCCTGTAAAGTCCTTCCTTTCTTATCCTGTCTGAAAAACGTAAACCTTAACAGTGACTGGACTTCTGCAGTGTTGCAGCTACTGCTCACTGTGATTACCAGTAGTGCCCAACTGTTTTAATGTTTTCCAAGTTAATCTATACACACTGTTACCTTTCCTCTGATGTACCCACTGCAAACTTTGAGGAATGTGTTATCTTTACAAGACGTGGAACAAATGTACCTTGGCCCATTACTGATTTTTCCAAGTGTTATTGTAGTCAATAATAAATACCACCATCCATATGAAAATGGCCACTGGGAAGTGCAACAGAATAAACAATCAAGAAACTAACTTAAGGTTCTAATATCTAGCTGGAAATTAAACTTCAGTCCAGAGATCTGAAATGACTGGCAGAACCAAAACAGGATATATTCCTCCCCTCAGTTCTCTACTAAGGAATTAGTCATTAATTCCTCCTATTAAGATACTTCCTTCTCCCAAGAATGAATATTCAAGAGAAGAAGCAGCATTTATTGTCCTCAGTGGAGGCAGCCAGAATCCTGTTCTGATTTGATCACATCCCATACTATCTTCTCTTTTTAAGAGTATATAATTATTTGCAGAAACAACCTATTCCATTCACATTTTTATGAATGACATAAATAACTGCTTTCAATTACAACAAAACAAATAAGTAAGTTCATAACATGCAGTCCAACAAGGGTGCAGCACATAAATATCAGCCCACAATAATCCAGGTTAAATAAAAAGTAGGGTGTGTATGTAAAAGCAGGAACTGCTGCAGTAAATACCACACATACCAATCTTTTAAATGGAACTGATATGAGTTTCCACAGCATTTTTTTTTTTCTTCTCTGAACACGGAATACAAGTGACTGCCTTTCTAATGGAAAACAGAGTATTTTGCCAAAGTGGCAGGAAAGTCCTCATTGCTTGAGAGAGTCATGAGAATTTTCAAATTAAAGTTGGAAATGTCCAAACACAAGCACAAAAAAAAAAAAAAGGAAAAACGAAAGAAAAGCCTACCAAGATTCAGGGTTTACCAATTAAGACTTTCCAGCCATCTATGGTATTAATGCCACAAAAACGTAAAACACTGAAACTTGCAGGCTGCTTCCCATTGAATTACAAACATTCTGGTCATTCCCAAGAATTTCCATTTAACTTCCCCTATTCAGGTTGGCAGTCAAATTTGGTAGTAGCAAACGAAAAGTCAAGTGTGAACAAATCACAAGTATATTATAAATAGCGTGTGTGAGAGCATTCCCGAATCTTATATTGGTTATACCGGCACCAGTCAAACATCTTTCTACATCAAGAGATTTTATTGTGTAATCCAGAGATAAACAGGGTAATAGTTGTCCTAACAACTGTGAATAGATCTCTTACCTTCGTGTTGGCGCATGCTTTCCCCTTCTTATAGTCCTTATGGCTGCCTCTTTTATCCAATTTTGCCCACAAGGCTTTGGCTTTCCAGTAATTGAGCTTGGACTTGAGTTTGTGGTAGAAAGAACGATAGTCCTTGGGCTTTAGTTCTAGGTAGTCGCAGAGCTCTTGGAAAGCCTTAAGAGTCCCCTTGCAGGTTGAAGCCTGGACAAATCTGTCAAAGAGGACATGAGCCTGGTTCACCTTCTCATTCTTACTTTCCTCCATGCTTCACACTTCACAGCTGCCCTAAGGGGCAGCTGTTGTCTTCCAGTGTGCCAGATTTCCTGATGTTGGTCTGCTGAGCCACTTTCACCTCTGGCATATGAGCATTATTAACCTATAAAATAAAAAAGAATTTGTAACTGAGCCTGTGCTTTTTTTTCCTCTTCAATTTTTTTTCTAAGCCTGATGAACTGAGAGCCCAGATTCTCAGGAACTAGTAACACATCAGCCCTACGTCAGTAAACCTACCCACGCGGACTGAATCAGAGCCTTCCGAAGCTCACCGAGCCTCAGACAGAAGAGATTCTTACCTCTGTCAAATCATAAAATGCTTTAACCCGAGCCAGTCCTTAGACAGTTTCATCTGAATTGATTTCACAGGAACAACAGAGAAGTTAAACTGGCAGATGTGCCAGAAATAGGTGGATGTTTTAAAAACAAAAAATATATGCAGGCTTACTACTGTAACAGTCACTGTGGTAACACCACTGTAATGGTTACATGCCAGAGAAGAGAAGAGAAGAGAAGAGAAGAGAAGAGAAGAGAAGAGAAGAGAAAAAGGTTGGTACGGCACAAGCCGGTATCTCCGCTGGAGTCCTTGCAAGCACTGCTTTTGTACAGTGACATAACAAACGATGGCTTCTNNNNAGAGAAGAGAAGAGAAGAGAAGAGAAGAGAAGAGAAGAGAAGAGAAGAGAAGAGAAGAGAAAAAGGTTGGTACGGCACAAGCCGGTATCTCCGCTGGAGTCCTTGCAAGCACTGCTTTTGTACAGTGACATAACAAACCCAGTGATGGCTTCTGCAACGCTAGGAAGAACTTAAACCTACTGAGAGCAATCAAATTTAGGAAAGATGCCAAGACTGAAGAAAGGAAAAAAAAACCCCAACTGCATCTGTGTTATATCATCTGCCTTACCTAGAGCCTACGTATGTATTCCTGTTGATAATAAGAAGCGTTAGAGTGAAATGTGGCTGATGAGCAATTTCTGTGAGATTCTCAGAGTGCCTCCTCTATTCTGTGGCTTTCAACTTCTTTCAATAAGCAGGTCCCTACAAAGTTTTAGGTAGCAGCTGGGGTCCTCGGCAGATTAAATATGCTAAGAGAAGGTCTGCTAGTTGCTTTTCTGGAATCCCTCAGAAGCAGCCTGCAGACCTACAGAATCATGTCACAAATAGCAGATTTTGTTTGAAGAATAGATACTTTCTCTGCCTCTCTCTCACATATAATAAACCTCTTTCTTCCTTTTATACATAAGACTCTGCTGTTTAAGAAAGAGCACTTCTGTTTGTCTTCAGATAGGAGGGCTGCATGGGAACGTATGTGGGAACTATGGAAATAAAAGCATTTGAGTTTCTTTTTGTCCTTTGTTGGGGCTTTTTTTGCAAAGGGTATTAAGGTAAGAAAAAAGGAAACACTGACTTGGATAAAACCTTTTAGATTCTCACCAGCTCTTTTCCTGCTCTCAGCAGACAGGAAGCCAAGTAAAACATTACAGCTCATGTCTCTTCCCCTCCTGCATGACAACTCTGCAGCAGTTTATTTGGGCACTCCTGCATTTCAGCCTAACAAGGTATTTATTGCTTATGTTTATAAATAGCAAAGGAGACCTGGAAACCACTATATACAGCCATAAATTGTTTGTTATTAAAAATAATATTTCTTACAGAAGCCACAGTACAACAATGGGTTATACTGGGGAATGTGATTCTGACTTTATTAGGACAACTGCCTCAGATGCATCAGGACACATGAAGCTGGTTTCCTAACTGGCTGATAGTGATGCCATGTCCATATCAGTACTGCTCATAAGCAGGATGGAACTACTTTCCTTATGTTTAATCTTAACTTCATTCTTGTGAAGCTGGAAACTTGCTTCAGACTTGCAGCTCAGGGTAACCACTGCACTCCAGCAGAGGGTCTAAGACACCGTGCCTGTATCTCCTCTTCTGGTCTCAAGAATGTTATAAAGAGCTCCTATATATCAGCTCTTACACTGAAGGAGTAAATTCAGTGTGATGTGCAATAAAAACACAATAAAATACCTACAGCCTAATACTACATGCCTCAATCACCACAACCTGGAAAGTTGAATACCACTCTGTGTTTCCTCCACATCTTGCACCCCACTACCACCCACTCACTTTATACCAGTTCTTCAGGTCACTGACACTTCCTAAGAAAAGAAAAAAATCGAAGATATATGACCTAAATTAAGTGGAGTGGCAATTTAACGCTGTTAGTCCACAGTCCATTACCGATATACCTAGAGGTAAGTACAACATAGGTTTTATTTCTTACTCTTACTTCTATTGTACTTTTTCAAAGGAGTGAAGCAGCACTCTTTCTGCACTGCTCAAGAGAGATCCCATAGTTAAAATCCAGCCTACTTTCATTCTAGGAACTTCCTGCTTTGTGTACAAGGTTTGCCAAGCCAAGAGACAAACCTGCAAAAGCAGGTACTTTTATGCAGCACAATCCAAGCGGCACATTAATACAGCAGTTCTGCCAACAGCCCGCTTCACATAGGCTGTGAAGTCAGTTATGCCCACAGGTCAAATACCGAGGCTTCAGTCACCACAGCAAGTCACTCCCCATAACTCTGCATTCCTGATGTGAACACCCAAAGCGCTTGGAACCCGTGAGCAACATGTCAGAGAACATGGAAATTACAGGAGGAAAGCAAGGGCAGGCAAGGTTTATTTGCCAGGTTTCCAGGGTATTTGTGCGCCTTGCCGGCTATTCTGCAAGCCTGCAGTATCCGGCATGTTTTGTCTCGAGGCAGCTGATTGCTGACTCAGAAGCTCTGTAAATTCCTTGGCTGGAGCATTGGGAGAGAAAGACAAAGGCCATGAAAAGAAAGCATGCAAGAACAGTGTTCATGTTGCTATTTACAATAATAGCATGAGGTTGTCACTGACTCATGACTGCAAGTACGTTCAGGATCTCCAGCACTTGCCCAGGACAAAAGAAACCATGCAAACTGGAGACACAGGCAACGAATAATTCCAGGTGGTGGTTGCTTCCCACAGTCACCACGGATGCAGGAATATGAATATTTTACCAAATGCATGTACAAGTTGAATGCCCTACTTCTGACAAATGCAAAAGGAAGAGATTTTGCAAGTGATACACATAATGACTTTGGTTGTATAAATACATGTTCCTGCAGAAAGTGCTGCAAATGCAGAGCTCCTACATTCGAGGCAAACAGCCCCCCATTATAGGGGACACACACACCACCACCCATACACACACATTTTCCATCCTGATTTTGTTCAAAGTGCTCATCCAACTAATGACTTGCTCCTGGAAAAACAAAATATTATGGAAGTGTATTTTCCAGCATTGTTCTCCGTTTTTTCCCTGGCAGAAACTATTGGGTTAATGCCATCTAAATTCACAGCTTGTCCTGTCTAGCTTAAAACAGCATTTTGGGTGAATAAAACATTGCCAAAGTAACTGTCCAGCTCTACTTCAGAATGCTGAGTTTCTCCGAGCACAATGTAAATGCTTTCTTCCATTCTTGTTATTTCACAGCCAGGCAAACAGTACAGATCCACCCTTGAAAGACAAAAGTCAGAGATTAACAAACAGCAGAAGTACTGTATGGAATCTGAAAGCAAGTTGGTCCATCACTCAATAAAAATACTTATAGCTCCAAGAGACCAAATTTCCCATTGATATCATCATTTCCCTAATATTTCCAGTTCCCCAGCAACATTCCTTATGTCCTTGTCTCCTTTTCATGGACCCTCAGCTTCTGCCTGAGTGATGCTCAGTATCATGCTCTGGAAACTCTAAGGTTACTGCAGTACCTAGGCAGCCAGTACACACTTGCAACTTGGCTAGGAAAAGCCTAAGCACAGATTATTAAGATTATGCTGCAAACAGTGGGGACACCTATTTTTGTCCCTCTCCTCCACCCAGCTGCCAGTTTTCTTGTAGGAAACCAATAACCTTTGAGATTTTTATTCCCTGTCAAATCTGGATGAAATTGTTCAAAAATTAAGGATGAACTGAAAAGCAGATGGACAAATAGCTCAACCCCATAAGCCTCACTTCTTTAGGAAGCCACACTAAAAGAAGTCTTTATTCCAACAGATGAAAATGTCTGTTTTCATTTCCAGGATTTGATTTATTTTACTTTTAGCTAAAACTAAAGAATGGACTTGGCTACAATATGTTCATGACTTTCTAAGTGATCATGGGCATCAGAAAGTGCAGCTTTAGGGCAGTGGTAAGACTGTGGAACAGATGGCAAAAAGAGGACAATTTTGACAAGAAAAGCTAAAATGTAAACTGTCAATTATTTTAGCTCTGTATTATGCAGACAAAGAATGTAAAAGCAGGAAGACAAAGGTGTGGTTGCCATTGTTTGCAACTTCCCTTTGTACCACATGGGGGTAAAGAAAACCCACCAGCACTGCCCATGGTATGGTTTAAGATGGAATTTAGATCTGCTCCCATTCATAAAATTCAATACTCAAATACACTGGCAAAAAGATGTTTGTGTTTTAGCATTCTTGTCCAATCTAATTTGGTGGGCTTCTGCTCAGCATATGGGAGTCTCCTGGGTCTCTACCTCTTTCCTGTCTACTCTCCCTCCCAAGCAAGGACAAAAGTGGGAGAAACAAATCAAGTATGAACTTGGCTGCTAATACAAGAATCCATTCTCAAGGAGAAGATAAAGGCATACACACAAATAGTTCATGGAATTCTCACATCAAGAAAACCACAAACCAGTAATGATTTCAAAAGAATACAAATGATATCCGAAAACATGGAAACATACACATACAGAAGCAATAACAGATAATATTTTGCTTCCCAAATTCATATCCAGGTACTCAAGAAAACTGTGCATGTTGTTTACTTTATGTTCTTAAGTGCCACAACAAACTGCTGAAAACATTAGACCTACAAAATAAAACCTTTTATCTCTATGAATTCAACAAATATATTCTGCTGCTCTGTCATACACAACTCTTTGATCGCAGCAAAGTCCCTACACTGAATGAACACCAACATAAAAGACCAAAAAACTGATCATCTCTCTTTTTTGGAAGAAAAAAAACAAAGGAAATTATACTAAGGAACAAGTAGCTGCCCTCTTATAAGATGATAAGGGAATAGCTGGGCAGCTGTCATGTTGGAATGGGCAACATTTGTCCATGGGCAGCTGTCATGTTGGAATACAAGTTTCAAGAATCACCACTACGTTAAACGCCTGACACAGCCACATACTAGGGAGATCCCTTCACAGTTATTGGGTGACCAATAACCAATGCAGTGATCCTTATGTAACTAGCACCAACTCACCAGCTACATGCTTGGGAAACTGGGAACATTCTTTACATCTTGAGACTGTCACTGTGCTGTAAAGAACCACACACTACTCAACATGTACATCAAAAGAAAAATTTACTTCTCAGAGTAATAAATGTGCTTTTATTCCAATGGTAAAAAGTACCACATCCCACTAGAATCAAAACTCTAACTATGAACTTTATGGACTGTGGCCATTGACACAGCAAGTCATATGAGCAACACTTTCCCATTAGACAGCAAAGGCTCCACTTGTTATCTGGGTGGTAAAACCCACACATCTCCTACATAGTCTCCTGAGAAAACACAAGTCCTCAAAACACAAATCCAGCTGTTTCTGTCTTCAGTCTACAAACATCTCGCATAAGACCGTATCTCAAACATGCAAGCAGACTGTGAGTGTTTTCTGATGAGCAAGACATATACCACTTCTAAGGTAAGTGTACAGTCACTCCTCAGTAGCTGAAAGTGACTTCACTAGCAGACTGAAGCACATGGAGGCTTCTCACTCCACCACTTAACAGGACAAAAAGATTCAATGCCACTCCCTCCTTTTAAGTGTTTTGAAGATGTTCCTTCAACATAGAAACCCATCCTAAAGTTAGTTCCCACACAGTTTTACAAGCTGGACTTACCCAGACTTCTTCAAACACTATCAAATAACTTGAGGAAAGCAGCTATACAAAAAACCAAGCAAAACAAAAAAACAAAAAAAAAAAGCTGTCAGGAGCAGACTGC